>JBBGZY010001003.1:367500-637500 GCA_037952925.1 Lithobates clamitans
GCCTATATAATTGGCAGAATGCTTATTTAAAAAGTTGTGCAGAATGCAGCACGATAAAATGATAAAATTAAGTTTGTATTCCGCCAAATTAATGGCTGTTTGAAACAGGCGGAACCGGCTGGCCAGAATTCCAACGCATTCTCAACCACTCCTTCTAGCTCTGGCCAGCCGGTAATTAAAAAACCCTCCTCCTCCGGGGTGAGGGTTCTTTGGGGGAATGGCCTCATGAGGTGCTTGCTCAGAGCGAAGGCTTCATCGGCAATGAAGACAAAGGGGAGTCCTTCCACGTTATCCTCATCAGGTGGCAATCCCAGGCCACCACTCTGGAGACGCTGGCAGAATCCGTCTGGGCAAATACTCCTCCATCCGACATCCGGCCATTCTTCCCCACGTCCACATATAAAAAATCATAGTGTGCCGACACCACCGCCATTAAAACAATACTGTGGAACCCCTTATAATTAAATAATATGACCCCGAATGGGGTGGTGGCACAATGTGGACATGTTTCCCATCTATAGCCCCTCCACAATTGGGAAAGTCCCAACGGCTGGCAAAATGGGATGCCACAGTCTGCCATTCCTGTGGGTTGAAGGAAACTGGGGAATCAAACAAGAAAACCAAAATTAATTAATTTGGAAGCTAACATTGCAAGAAAATTAGACAATAAAAAACATTATTCCACAGCATCAGTATAACATTCAATAATTTAATTCTTCTGGAATAACTAATATGGAAAAAGGCACACTTATCAGATTGCTCACCCCCTCTGATAGAACATTGATTACATTTTAGGGGGTTGTGAAATCCCTAAAAAAAATTACTTTAACGACACGCAGGAATTTAGGGACTAAAAAGGCTACAAGACTGCAGTTGTCGCACTCTGCAGGTGCAGTTGCTAACCAGCTTACAGTAAATGAGGTAATGTCAAAAGGCATTCATGTTGCAAGGAGTACACAATCACATGCAAAGGCAATTAATGAAAACACTTTGAGGCTTGCATATGATTTGATGATGGAAATCAGCAGAGCTTCTGCTCATTTACTAAAGCACTGGAACAAATGCACTTGTAGAGTGCACATGCATTTTGCAAAGTGCAACATAGATTTGCTTTAGACAAATCAACACCACAGAACATTCAAGCAAATTTTAACGAGGGTGGGGGTGGGGGGGTTGTGAAATCTAGCTAATTGCTAATTAGCAGCACACTATTTGGAGTGAGTTCAGGTGGGGGGGGGGGTTGTGAAATCTAGCTAATTGCTAATTAGCAGCACACTATTTGGAGTGAGTTCAGGTGGGGGGGGGGGGGGGTTGTGAAATCTAGCTAATTGCTAATTAGCAGCACACTATTTGGAGTGAGTTCAGGTGGGGGGGGGTTGTGAAATCTAGCTAATTGCTAATTAGCAGCACACTATTTGGAGTGAGTTCAGGTGGGGGGGGGGGGTTGTGAAATCTAGCTAATTGCTAATTAGCAGCACACTATTTGGAGTGAGTTCAGGTGGGGGGGGGGGTTGTGAAATCTAGCTAATTGCTAATTATAAGCACACTAAATACACTCCAACAAAATACATTCAAAATGAGTAGACTAGGTGGATATGTTCCCATCACTTCATGCTGGGAAGGTTATTGAAGGAAACTATACATGCATGACAAAAAATAACAGGAAAAAATTCCAGCATGTGTGAGGATAAAAAGGGGACATTCACACTATATTGCAATGATGGGAAGTAGTGTTTGAAGCAAGAAATACATTACATTATCAAAGATTACAGAAAAGAACATGTGATGCTAATAAAATAAAAATATCTTACCTTAATATAGTCCTTCTGCAGGACCTGGATGATGGCAGAACAGGTCTCTGGGATAATGATCCCCAGAGCCTGGGGGGAGATGCCTGTCGAGAACTTAAGGTCCTGCAGGCTTCTCCCTGTGGCCAAATACCGCAAGGTAGCGACCAGCCTCTGCTCCGGAGTGATGGCTTGCCTCATGCAGGTATCCTGCCTGCTGATATAGGGGGTCAGCAAAGCCACCAAACGGTCAAAAACGGGGTCCGTCATCCGGAGAAAGTTCCTGAAATCCTCAGGATTATTCTCACGGATCTCACGGAGCAAAGGCATGTGACAGAACTGGTCACGCTGAAGCAACCAATTCTTGGTCCATGAACTCCTCCTCGCCCTGTTCATGGACTGGTCTTGGGCTGAAGAATAAACTACAGCACCAAACACATACAATGCACGAGCTCGACGACGAGTACGTACAGGTAACATGGCTTCAAAACGGTCGGCTGGTCAGAACGCACTAAACAGAACGCACTGAAGAACAGCAAGGCCTGTGAAGAACGACCTGAAAATCAGGAACGAGCGGCCAATAAAACAAAGATTTCTCAATGCCAACTGACCAAACGCACTGAAAAGCAGATACAAACCTCACAAGCACAGACTGAACAACAGTTAAAACGAACTGAAAAATACGAGTCTCACAAGCGCGAATCGTCTCTCACCAAACTTCTACTAACACGAGATAAACACGAGATTAGCAGAAGGAGCCCAAAGGGTGTCGTACGGGCTATTGAACTTCCGTTTTATAGTCTCGTCGGACTTGGTGTACGTCACAGCGTACTAAGCTGTCGTACTTTTGTGTGGTCGTGTGTGGGCAAGTCCGTTCGTAAGAAAGTCTGCCACAAGTCCGCCGAAGGTACGCCGGAAGTATGTCGGACAGGCTGTCCGACTTTTGTAGCAGAAAAGTCCGACCGTGTGTACGCGGCATTACTCTCTCCGATCACAACCTTATCAGTTTCACGTTCTCCCTGTCTCCCTCCCATGCCTCCAACCTGCAAACAGTTACCCTTAGGAACCTTCATCTCCTCAACCCTTCAACCCAATCGCTCCCCTGACCTGCCTAGACCTGGCAACTACTGTCTACAACAACTTACTGTCGTCCTCCCTGGACACACTTGCTCCTCTCTCTACACGCATAACCAGACCTCACCTGCTACAACCCTGGAAAACAGAAGACACCAGAAGTCTCAAGAGACGCAGTCGTGCTTTTGACTGAGCGTGGCATAAAACTAAAATGCTGCAAGACTTCACAGTCACCCCCCCCCCAACACTGCCCCCCCCCCCCAACTGCCTTCACCCAACAACTTACTTACTGCCCAGGAGACTGACAATAATTTCAAAAACAAAATCGACACAATTCATGATGAGATATCCAAAGTCCAGCTTTCTTCTCCAACTAACACATCAGGTCCAACACCACACTCTCAGATCTCCTTCAAACCTGTTACTCTTTTCCGAGGCCCCCTTCACCACCTGTCCCCTCACAATTACTACAACCCCCTTCCTGCTCTATCCTAAACTCTCTAACCCACATCCTTAACCTCTCCCTCTTCCCTGGCACCTTTCCTTCCCCATTCAAACATGCACTGGTTACCGCCATACATAAAAAACCCTTACTGGACCTCACCTGTTTGAATAACTTAAGACTAATCTCCCTTCTCCTGTTTGCCTCCGAGCTTTTTGAACGCCTTGTCCACAACCGCATTAGTTGCTACTTCATTGACAACAACCTTCTTAAACTCCTACAGTCTGGCTTTCGCCCACAACATTCCACTGAAACTGCCCTACTGAAGCTTACTAATGACCTACTTACTGCTAAAACCAATGGCCATTACTCCATATTCATACTCTTAGACCTTTCCACTGCCTTTGACACAGTTGACCACCCACTTCTCCTCAATAAACTTGACTCCCTTGGCCTCTGCGACTTTACTCTTTCCTGGTTCTCCTCTTAACTGTCTCAGCGCACTTTCAGTGTCACATACAACACCCTCTCCTCCTCTCCTCTTGCTCTTTCTGTTGGGGTGCTACAAGGCTCCGTCCTTGGGCCCCTTCTATTCTCTCTCTACACCTCCTTCCTGGGACAGTTGATAACCTCCCATGGCTTCCAATACGGCCTCTTCGCCAATGACACCCAGATCTATCTCTTCACTCCCCAACTCACACCCTCGATCTCCTCACGTATCACAAATTTACTGAACGACACATCAGTATGGATGTCTCACCACTATCTCAAACTCAATCTTTTTTTAAAACTGAGCTTATAATACCCCCCCACCACCCCATGACTTTACCATAGACATCAACAGCACAACCATTGGTCCCTCTAGACATGCCAGGGTGCTGGGTGTAATCCTAGACTCTGACCTCTCCTTCAGCCCCTAAAATCAATCACTGGCTAAATCTTGCCCCCTTAAACTCCTCAACATTTCCAGGATTCTCCCCTACACAGGCTACCCCCCTTTAACCTTTCGCTAGCAGAGCCGTTGTTGCATTTTCTGCACACATGCTTAAAAAAATTTTTTAGGTCTGAAGATTACACAAAACCCTCAAATATTATATATTTTCTGAAAGCAAATACCCTAGAGAATAAAATAGTGGTAGTTCCAATTTTTTTGTCACACGATATTATCACTAAGGTCTAGGAAATGCAAGATTTCTGTAAAAAACACTCTAAAATGATTTTTAGGGCAAACGCATTTTTGGTAAAGTATAAAAGATGAGGTTGCATCGAGTAAATAGATACCCAACATGTCAAACCTAAAATTTGTGAGCGCCGGTGAAATGGCAACAAACTTCAGTACCCTATATTTTCTATGGGCGACACTTCAAAAGCCCCCTATAGGTCATCAATTTAGTGCTAGAGGAGGTCTGGGCTACAATGATTGCTCTCACTCTGGCGTATGCAGCGATATGTAACATGTGTATCGCAATCAAAGCATGTGTTTATGTTTATATGTGCGTATATGTGGGGGTAGGGGGCCTCAAATTTATTTTTTTGAGAGGGGGTGTTTTTATAGAAGGAGGTAAAAGTGGCCTGTATTGAAGTGGTTAAAGGGTGCCTTGACTAAAAAAAGGTTGAGAAACACTGGTCTATACTGTTTAAAACCCAGTAATACACTGTCTCACCCTGCTCTGCACATGCTCTCCATTTTTAGGCACTGCTGAATTTCTAGCGGCCAATCTGCTGACAGCCTTAAATCGGAATTAAACCCTCTTATCCTTTGCAACCAAGGAAGGTGCTTCTGTTTGATCTGCAGCTGCCATGGTGTCGCACATGTGATCAGTTATGACACTAGCCATTTGATGGTTTACAGTTTGGTTGAAGAAGCAAGTAAATGAGACAGTTAGCAATCCCAGCATTCCAAGAATCCAACTATTTTTAAACTGTTAAATCGATGGGTTTAGTTTCACGTTATGATTTACTGCTGTTCAGGGGCTCCAGGCTTCAGCAAAATGGCGGCCTCCAGCAAGAAGAAACAGGAACAATGCTGCAGGCAGTTTACAGCACACACTAATTTTGGTAGCATAATTATTATAGTGTTTGTTAACCCCAAAAAAAAATCAGATCCTGGTCCCTTAAAGCAGATTAAACAGCACAGTGCTTGTGCTGTGTAATCTACCCCCTCTAAACTGTAAAAAAACCTGGCTGTACCTGCCACTTCCTGTATCCCTCTCTCTGTACTAAGGAAGAAGGAATCTGCTGCTCCAGGTGTGTATCATGACCTGAAAGGAACCAAGTAGGAGTGCTAGCCCCAGCCTGCCTCCATGGAATACTTGGAAAAAAAAGAATGGCTGCACATCTGAAGGTTCCAAACAACGTGCCTTTATTAAAAATCACCAGGGTACACCAAGGACACCAGATATTTAGTCACGTAGACGTGTTTCACACATCCAATCGGTGCTTAATCATTAACACTAACATTAACATTAAGACTCATTAAGCACAGTTTGGATTTGTGAAACGCGTCTACGTGACTAAATATCTGGTGTCCTTGGTGTACCCTGGTGATTTTTAATAAAGGCGCATTGTTTGAAACCTTTGGATGTGCAGCCATTCTTCTTTTTCCCCCTCTCTGTACTGACCACGATAATCAGGGCTGCTGAGCCTGACCACCGTGGTCTGAGTACGTCCCTTCGTCATACGCAGCCCTGCTCTCAGCTCTCCTCTCTGCCCCTCACCCCCTCCTCCCTGCTTGTCAGCTCTGTCTCTGCCCCCCCCTTGTTATTATTAAAAATAAAAAACTTTCAATGGTCACTGCCATCCCTCTATTTTAGGCAGGCATACCACAATGTGTACATTTTTCTAAAAACGAGGATTGTAAATATATTTTGAGTGGTATTTTCAGACTGGTCACGTGAGTCGCGGCCACTTTACATCTCCGAGACATGGCTTCTGCGAGAGAGGCTAAGCAGCCACGTGACCTCCACTGCTGACGTCAGAGGGAGATCTCAGCCCCTCCTCCTGTATTCATGTATCTGAGCTGTAATAAGGCCGCGAGTCATTTGACCGGCCTGAAGATCGCCCTAATTAGGTATTTAATATCCTCCTTTTTATAAAAGATTTACATAGTGTGGTATGCCTGCCTATAATAGAGGGGCTGGGAGTGAGTAATAATTTCGAGTTAACAAACACTTTAATGTTGAATGTATGTTCCTTCCTACAGAACATTATTTTTTATCAAGTTGTTATGGGTAAAGTTCTGCTTTAACCACTTCAGCCTTGGAAGGTTGCACCCCCTTCATGACCAGGCCATTTTTTGCGATACAGCACTGCCTTGCTTTAACTGACAATTGCACAGTCATGCGACACTGTCGCATGTCCTTGTTGTCCTTTTTTTTCCACAAATAGAGCTTTCTTTTGGTGGTATTTGATCACCTTTTTATGTTTTGCGCTATAAACAAGAAAAGACCGACAAATAAAAAAAAACAAACAATATTTTTTACTTTCTGCTATAAAAAAACAAAAAAATGTAAAAAAAATCAAATTTCGTCATCAATTTAGGCAAATATGTATTCTGCTACATATTTTTGGTAAAAAAAATCCCAATAAGCATATATTGATTAGTTTGCGCAATAGTTATAGTATCTGCAAACTTTGAGATATTTTTATGGACTTTTTATTTTTTTATTGTTTTTACTAGTAATGGTGGCGGTCAGCGATTTTTACCGGGACTGCGACATTGCGGCGGACAAATCCGACACCTAACTGACACTTTTTGGGAACCAGTGACACCAATACAGTGATCAACGGCAAAACAAATGCACTGTCACTGTACTAATGACAATGGCGGGGAAGGGGTTAATATCAGGAGAGATCAAAGGGTTAAGTGTGTCCCTAGGGGGTGATTTCTAACTGTGGGGGGAATGCTGACATTGGAGGAAAACAGAGATCTGTGTTCCTGCTTAGCAGAAACACAAGATCTCCATTTTCCTCCCTCACAGAACAGCGGTCTGCCTTGTTTACATAGGCAGACCGCCGCTCTGCCTCTCCTGTGTCCAATCACAGTGGGAGCGGGTCGCCGACGGCAAGTGCGCCCCAGACCTTGTGCATGAAAACACGTACAGCCTGGCCGCCCTGCCTCAGTATATATGCGATGGACGTTCTGGAAGCGGTTAAGCAAAAAAACAGAACGTTTTGGATTGCAGTACAAAAAAAAAGGCACTAAACATTTCTGAAAATAATCAAACATTCTTCTATTATGTAAGAGAGGGGGGTGGGGGTGGGGGGGTGGAAACAAGAGAGAAAATGTTCTTTTAATGGGTGAAGGTCCACTTGTTTTGCGCTACAGGAATAGTCACTTTATTCAAAACATTTTTATATAAAACAAATCTTTCCCTGCCAATATTTTTCTAGTAGTTAGACATGAGAAAATAATATAATACACGAACTTCAACAAAAGAAATTCAGATCAATAAAAAATTACCTGTTGTTTTTCAATAGACAAGGAAATATAGCTTTCTAGAAAAAAATATTTTTCTCAGCATGTAATGTGTGTTGGGGGAGTTGGCACGCATCCTAGTATTTTTATTACAACACAGTTTGTTTGTGTTGCATTTGGAAATCAATTCCTAAATCATAATTGTCCAGGAGACTGCAATAAACAACATTTACAGCATTTACTACTAGCTACATGAATGTGAAACTGTGAAAACCCTGGTACAACAGCTCCTCCAAGTGGCTATAAAGGAGAATATTATTTCAACTGTAATACAATACAGTTCAACCACAAACGTATAGTTTAGACTTTGTAAACTATTATTGTAACATTTGCCTGGAATTTATTCAAATGTCTTGGCTAGGGTACCCCAGATAACCTTCCCCATACCAATCCTAAACATTCTCTAACTTTGTTATACACAAATGACACTTGACACTGAACTGGAGAAAAGTGCCATTTTGGCCATTTTATTAACAAATAAATATAAAATTCTCTTTAACATCAACAATCAAAAACCAGTACCCGTAATGTATCACTAGAACTAGGTTGTACGTCCTAGGAGGAATCCCATAACCCCATTCAGCTTAGGTATCAACATTATAATTATTCCCAGCTGCGAAACACCGGCTTGGGTACAAACCCATTTCACTTTACTATTCCCAGCCATGCAACACCGGTTCGGAGACAAACATTACAGCTCCAAATTGTTAATGCCTCCACAGATCCCAACCGCCACAACACACAGTAGAAAAGCCTTACAACTGTGGGCCTCTCCACACACGCAACGCTCTCTGCACCCCATCCTGAATGCCCAAAGACCACAAATCGGTACCAATGGCATTCAAGTGGACCCCGTCACTCCGCAAGTAGTGCCAAGTATCTACCTCCAGCTCACAGTTTCGTACCACAAAACCCCCATTACGTGAAATAAAACGACTCGCCTCCTTGTTAACTTTTATCCGAGCTATATTTAACTTCTCTGTCGACCTGGCAAAGTGACAAGCAGAGCAGCCGATAATGTTGGACCACACCACCAACAGGTTAGGGAAGGCCGTTTGCAGCCTAAGGAAGTCAAATTATATATCCAGGTGACGCATGGACTGGACGCCCAGGTCGTTGCCCCCTACATGCAGCACTAGTATGTCGGGAACCTTGTCCAGCCGGGCAAAATGGTGTACTTTCTGAAGGACTCTACACCATAACATACCCGGGATACCGATCCACCTAACAGTGGCCACCCCCCTTGGAAAACCCAACTGGCGACCATTAGGTTGAACCTCAGCCCACTTTGCCCCCCCAATAAACAAAAGAATGCCCCAGTATCCACACGAGGTACGTATCCGATCCTGTAAAGAAAGATGACAAGAAAACATGGCAGAAGTCAATCCACCACCACCATGGAAATACAGGACATGTTAAACCAGGTCAGGACGCACATAAATATTAAAGCGATCGGATTCCCATCTGTCTATACGCTTCAAAATTGACTCATCCACCCTCCACCGAGCAGCTTCAGTAGCCTCCCCGATGCAGAAGGAGTGGGAGGAGTACTCTGAGCATCCAAACCCAATGCTATCAGGCAACGCCGAAATACAGATACAAACTGAAATTTCGACAGGGCCGATCCATTGAGGTGCCTAAGAAAAGAGACCTCATGCTGCAGGTGGACCCGCCCAAATGCCTTCAGACCCGATACTGGACAAATGTGCGAACCTCGGCCCAACTGGTCGGTCTTGGAGCGCCAAATAAATAAAGCTATGGAGGAATCAGAAAAAACTTACCTCATTCGCCAACAGCTCATCTTGCGCCATTTTGGACGGACTGACCAACTCACTATCTCGAAGAGCCCTGAAAAAAAGTCAGGATGAAAGTCGTCCGGAATAAAAGCGATTCGTACTCAGAGACACACACAGAGCCTGCCTGAGCCCATAAATCCTGCAACATGGGAAAAGTAACCAGACAGCAACCATACCGACTGCGGAAACCCCTCCTATAGCCCTGTAGGGCCTGCCAAACCAGTCAATTCTTTGTAAAATCCTGTACACTTCATATTTTGAACAGGAACGCCAAACCTGCCAATTTACGGTTAATGCCCGAGACCCACAGCTGGATATTCCATACTGACCGTCTCAACACCTAACCCGAGCCAAAAGATCCTTCCATTCCCTCCATACCTTGGAATATGCTAACCATGTAGCGGCACTTAAGGAGTTACCTAGCAATTTGGCTCCCGCCACAGCTCCTGCGGCCAAGGCACTCCATGTTGCTCCGTAGCCTGTGCCAACTCTTGGAATCTGTCCAGGTGTAAACGAGACAAAGAATCAGGCAATTTATTAATTGCTCCAGGAAGGTGCACAGCATATAAAATACATTGAACTGTAGGCAGCGCAACACCAGATGCCGTAATAAACGGACAACCAGCATTGAATTGGCCGACAGCCGGTTCAAAACTTGTACCACTGCCAAATTGTCGTAGTGCAAGCAAATTTTCATGTCCTGGAAACAATCCCCCCAAATTTCTATGGCAACAATCACTGGAAAAAGAACAGGACCAGGTTCCGCAAAATCCTGCCTCCTTCCATGCCTCCGGCCAACGCTCTGCGCTCCACTGCCCCCCAAGGAATTCACCAATAGCCTACTGAGCCCACCGCATCAGTATAGAGGTCCATATCATAATTACCGACCGAGCTACGTTGCCAAAGGGAACGACCAGTAAAGGCATCCAGGAAGGCATGGCACACCTTCAAGTCCTCCCTATGCTCCCCAGTTAGCGTAATAAGGTGCCGCTGGGAAGCAACACCAGCTGTAGCCGCTGACAAGCGGCGACTAAAAATCCTGCCCATCAGAATACAAATAAGCAAAACTGAGCTTGCTGAGGAGAGACTGCAGCTGTTGCAGTTGGACTTTCCGTTTTCCCACCAGCAAAGCAATCTTGGTCTGGAAAGCTAATAGTTTGTCCTCGGGCAAGCGACATTCCATAGCCACCGAATCGAATACAATCCCTAAGAAACTAATCGTGGAAATTGGGCCTTCGGTTTTATCTGCCGCCAATGGGATACCGAAATGCTCAGCTGAATGGTGGCCAGCAGAATGCCGCCTAAGTTAGATGAGGAAGGGCCCACACACAAAAAATTGTCCAAATAATGGATGATCGAATTGACCCTGATACCTCCCATACCACCCATTCAACAAAGGAGCTGAACATTTTGAAAAAAAAAACCCACAAGAGATAGAACAACCCATTGGTAATTATCAGTCAATGTAGAACAAATACAACCACCTGCAACCCAGAAGATGAAAACTCAGCGGATGCACTGAAAATAAATGGAAAGCCGCTTCAATATCCGTTTTAGCCAATAGAGCTCCTGCATCGAATGAGGTGTAAGACACCACACATGACTCTGGATCGATCGCATTGTTGACCGAGCCACCTTTGGGAAAGGACAGGTGATGAATAAGACAGAACTTCCCAGGTTCCTTCTTGGGAACCAAACCCAGAGGGGAAACCACCAAATTAGTAAAAGGGGGTGACTGAAAGGCCCTGCCATGCGACCCAACATTACTTCTTTGGCCAGTTTATCAGAAACCACCTCGGGATAAGCCCTAGTGGAACGCAAATTGTCAGCCATAGAAGGAATACAGGAAAGAGAGCATGGGATAGCAAAACCCACCGAAAACCCCTCCCCCAACAACCGAGCAGCCACTCGATCCAGATACCTACCTAGGAAAGGCCGCATCCTTTCCACCATCACCGGCATCATCCCTCTTACCTGAATTATCCCCGGAACGGCTCTTGCCCTGCTTGAAGCAGCAGGAAAGGCCATGTGTGCCTCCAAAACTCGAGCACTCGTGCTTTTATCGTCACACGGAACCGAAACAGCACGTACCCTCATTGAACTGCCAGCAAGACCCTTGACACTTACCGGCCATCTGTCCAGGGGTGCTTGGACCTCCGGCCCCACTCGGAAAAAAGGGGGACCCAGCGCGTGACAAAATCAGGAGGCGCATCCACAAACTTATGTCTGTGATCCCAGCAAAGCAAAGGCCGAATGGCCTTACGTTGGCGAAATTGTTTGTCATAATGAAGCCATGCCAACCCGCCATAAAACCGGTGAGCCTCGCTGATCGAGTCCAGATAGCAGAAGAGAGACGAATAATTTTCCAGATGCTTCTCCCCATCACACTGGCCAGGATTGCAAAGGCCTGCAACCAAATGCCAATGGTGCGCGGAATCAAACGAAACCGCCGCTTCTCCTCATCCTCTTTCTTGGACTCCTCAGGCTTTAACCTATCCAGGTTGAACTTTTCCAGAGGGAGTAATGTAAATAATTCCACGTACTTGTCTTTCCAAATCTTTTCACGCAACTCTGGCTTGAGGTATGCCCCCAAGGGGCCCTCAATTCATACATAAACCTCACATTTTGCGGAATCCGCCAAGTGGACCGAATCGCCGGACTTACCTCCAGTCTTGGGGTCCGCAGCAGTGTCCACTTGCGTAGATGTAGTCGTTGCGGCCCCGGGCGACACCACTGCTCACTAAGCCATCGTGGCACTGGCGGACGAAATTGTGGGATTTGCGGTCGCCGGAGGCGCCACTGATACAGGGGCTGAATCCAAGAGCTGTAACAAAGCCTACAAACTAGCTACTAGCTCTGGGAGGCCTACCACAGCACCGGACACAGTGGACCCGAATCCACTACCTGTGGGGCTGAGGCAGCATGCAATGTCACCAGTGACGCCCTCACACTAGCTGGCCCAAACCCACAGTAAAAGCATCCCTCAAAACAGAGATTAAGGCATTATTAGAAATAGCAGAGGACCTGCCATGCTGCACAGGGAGAGGCCCTGCAGCTGCAGATCCTGAATCCACCGCCGGTAGGGGCCAAGGGACACATCCATCATCAGAGCTGGATAGCTCGCCCTGCAACCTGTGTCTTATTATTATTATAGGCTTACCTATAGGTAAAACTTACAAATGTATTTCTGTAAAGAATGTACACACTGTACACACTCTATGAGAAAATTATATAGGATAAAACCATGTAATTATGACTTTTTTCTGACACTCATTTTCTGTATACTCATTCTGTGTCTGTGATTCAAAAGTACTGAATGAAGGCACAGCCAGGCAACTAGCATTTGCAGCCGGGGATCAGCAATACCAAGTCCTGTATTGCTCTTATGAAAGAGGTACATGAAAGTTGAATGAGTCTGAGTCTAATATACAGCTCCCTCTTGTGGCTAATCTTTTAATCTCTATATTTGAATATACTACAAAAAGAGTACCGTAAGTATTTACATACAAATATATTTAAGGTAAATACAAAATATTGTAAGTGCTCCCAGTTTTTTTCCTTTTAGAGAGCTAATGTGTTTTGGAAGCACAGAAATCCTTTAAATATAGTTTCACCTTTAATCTAGGGTGGCTTCTCTGTCAAAATCATAGGCTCAACTATCAACCTGACCTGCATGCCAAGGTTCTAGGTGTAATCCTGGACTCCAATCAATGTCCAAAACTTGCCGCCTTAACCTAGATAACATCTCCAAAATACGACTCTACCTAACCAATGACACCACAAAGCTCCTAATTCACTTCCAGGTCATCTCTCGCCTCAACTACTGCAGCTCTCTCCTCATGGGATTACCTTCACATAGGCTATCCCCCCTTCAGTCCATCATGAATGCTGCTGCCAGACTCATCTACCTTACCAACTGTTCAGTGTCTGCTACCCCTCTCTGCTGATCCCTCCACTGGCTTCTGTTCACTCAACAAACTAAATTTAAAATGCTAACAACTTACAAAGCCATTCACAACTCTGCCCCCAGCTACATCACTTACCTTGTCTCAAAATACCAACTTGATCGCTCACTTTGTTTCTCCCAAGACCTCCTGCTCTCTAAACTTCCTTGGCACCTCCTCCCATGCTCACCTCCAGGACTTCTCCAAAGCTTCTCCCATCCTCTGGAACTCACTACATCAATCTGTCTGACTATCTCCCATTCTGTCCACTTTTAGACGATCCCTGAAAACCCATCTCTTCACAGAAGCCTAGCAACTGTACGTTTATTATCTCCATCAGCTCATAACCCACAGTAATTACCTTTTGTATCTCGTTACCCTCCCTCTTAGATTGCAAGCTTTAATGAGCAGAGCCCTCTCATTCTTTCTGTATTAAATGTACTGTAATTGTACTGTCTACCATTATCTTGTAAAGCACTTCATAAACAGTTGGCACTAAATAAATATTTGTATTATAATAATAATAATATGTAATGTGATTAATATAATTTGGGAGATTAGTAAAATTGACACTAAACTTTATCCTTATTCTCCAATATTAATCCATACACATAATCTACTTATGGGCCCTGTAATCTATTTTTCATTAAATTATTTTAACTAAACTAGTTTTTGTGCCTCCTTGTAACATCATTAGTGAGCTATTGAACCTTTCCTTCTCCCTCTCACGAATGTTTATTTGGAATGAGCAGTGCACTTAAGCCTCATACACACGATCGGATTTTCTGTAAGGGCGTTGGCCAGGAACTTGTCTTGCATACAAACAGCAAGGAATTGTCAGCCAACAAACTGTCAGGACTGGGCTCAGCCCTTCCTTCTCTGAGCTGACCGCTCAGCTCTCGGCTAATTGCCAACTCCATTCTCTCTCCACAGTTACCCAGCTATTGTTGATTCTGCTCGTCAGTCCAGCCTACTTAAAGTCGTCCAGCTCATTTGATCTCTGCCTTCGCCTTTGTCAACATCACAGAGACTTTCTCCTGCGTTCCTGTTGAAGACTTGCTCGGCTGACGTTCCTTCTGGCTCCTGGTCATGCTTGCTGTACTACTACGTTTATCTCTGGCTCTCTGACTACCCGATCCGGTTACTGAACTCTGGCTTATTTTGACTACGCTTACTCTGTTTACCTTATTATTATTATTATTATTATTATTATTATTATTATTATTATTAAACAAGTGTGATTTAACTATACTTCTGTCTCGGTCTGATTCATGGTTCCTGATAGTAGGCGAAGGCCATGAATTCAGAAGATACAGTCAATACACTTGTTGGTAATATTTTTTCCAGATTGGATGAGCAAGATCACCGCTTGGATCAGTTTGCCATAGCGCTACAAACGCTCCTGAGTCGCACGGCTCACCTGGAAACTCCCACTGTGGCTGCTCCGGTACAACCTGAGTTGCAGGCCGTCCCTGCTGCTGCGCCAGTCTCTGTGCAGGCACCCGCCTCGAGTATTACCTCTAAAAGAGGTATGTCTGGTTCCGCTCTGCTTCCCCAGCGATTTGGGGGCGATCCATTTCAATGCAGAGGGTTTCTCAACCAGGTTGAGATTTACTTTGAGATGATGCCCCAGGTGTTTCCCACGGACAGAAGCAAAGTAGGTTTTGTGATATCTTTGCTTTCTGAGAGAGCCTTGGCCTGGGCTAACCCTCTATGGGAGACGCAAAAACCTGTTGTCTTGAGTTACCCTGACTTTGTGGCCTCCTTTTAAAAGGGTATTTGACTTTCCCGCACACTCCGCTTCTGCTGCCAAGTGCCTCATGTCCATCAAACAGAGTACAAGAACTGTTGTCGACTACACCATTGAATTTTGTACTCTCGCACCAGAGGTTGCTTGAAACAATGAGGCCCTCGTGGCTGCTTTTTCTCATGGTCACTCGGATTCCATTAAGGATGATATAGCAGCCCGAGATATACCCACTCAGCTGGAGAGGTTGATCACGTTTGCCATCCTCATTGACTCCAGACTCAGAGAAAGACTCTCTTTTAAGGAGCGCTTGCGAAAGCCTCCTGTACGTTTGCCTCCAAGCTTTGCAGTCCCACCCATGCCTCCCTCACCTCCCATGCCTCCTGGTACTGAGTCGGTCAGTGAAGATGAACCCATGCACTTGGGATTCACGCGTCTCTCTGCGGATGAGAGAGCCTTTAAGAGGAGGGAGAGATTGTGCCTTTATTGTGGCCAGGCAGGTCACTTTTTGAAGTATTGTCCTACCCGTCCAGGGAATGCCCGAACCTTGAGGTCCTGTCATGGACAGACCTTAGGTGGCATTGTTTTGTCCCCAGTTATCCAGAAGGATAAGCCCCTGGTTTCGGTCACCCTTTCTTGGGCTGAGTCGTCCATCGAGATACAGGCTCTAATCGACTCTGGGGCTGCAGGCCTGTTCATTGATGCTGCCTTTGTATCGCAGCACCCGATTCCGCTGCAGCTGACACTCCACTTGCCATTGAGGCTCTTGATTGGAGACCTCTACAGCCTGCCCATGTGACTCATGAGAGGCTTCCGTTGTCCATGGCCATAGGGGCTCTTCACCATGAGATAATCCAATTCCAAGTTATTTCCTCACCTAGGTTTCTGCTGGTTATTGGTTATCCTTGGTTACAGAGGCACAACCCTTCTTTTGATTGGCTCCATGTTGAGGTTCTCTCCTGGTCACCACAATGCAGTGAGACATGCTTCCAGAAGGTAGCCGAGGTCCTGTGCACCTCTTCACTCTCCTCTCTGCCGGAGGAGTACCGCGATTTTAGCGATGTCTTTGACAAAGGTCAAGCTGGTAGTTTGCCTCCACACCTTATGATTGTGCAATTGACCTTCCACCTGGTGCCATACCTCCTCATGGCCCAGGTTTACCCATTGTCGGTGCTGGAGGAGTATATTGCAGACGCACTTTCTCGAGGTTTCATCCGCAAATCCTCGTCTCCTGCTGGTACTGGTTTCTTCTTTGTGAAAAAGAAGAGCGGTGAACTGAGACTTTGTATTGATTATAGTGGTCTCAATTGTTTCACGATTAAGAATGCCTACCCAATTCCGTTGATTTCAGAGTTATTTGACCGCCACAAGGGAGCAACGTTTTTCACAAAGCTTGATTTAAGAGGGGCATACAATCTTGTGCGGATAAAGGAGGGTGATGAGTGGAAAACTGCGTTTAATACCAGAACTGGCCATTATGAGTACCTCGTAATGCCTTTTGGCCTTTGTAATTCCCCGGCAGTTTTCCAGGAATTTATTAGAGATTTGTTGCAGTTATGTGTGGTGGTTTATCTCAATGATATCCTGATATTTTCCAAGTCCCTGGTGAGCCACCACACAGATGTCTGTCGTGTGCTTCATAAACTAAGAGAAAACAATCTCTACTGTAAACTGGAGAAGTGCAAGTTCCATCGTGAACAGGTTAAATTCCTGTCCACTGCTGGTTTTTCGATGGACCCAGAGAAACTTTCGGCAGTCCTACAGTGGCCCCGACCCATGGGTTTACGTCTTCTGCGGAATTTCCTGGACTTTGCCAACTATTATCGGAAGTTTATTCGTAACTTCACGTCTCTGGTCAAGCCCCTGACTGATATCACTAGAAAGGACGGTAACCCACAGAGTTGGTCTCCGGAGTCCATTAAGGCCTTTGAGAGTCTCAAGGCTGCCTTTGTTTCTGCTCCTGTGTTGGCACTTGCTGATCATACGTTGCCTTTTATCCTAGAAGTTGATGCTTCTAAGACTGGAGTTAGCGCCCTTCTGTCTCAACGTCCTAACTCTGAGAGCGCTATGCATCCGTGTGGCTACTTTTCCAAGAAATTGTCACCAGCAGAGAGCAATTACGAGATTGGTGACAGAAAGCTGTTTGCGATAATTTTAGCCCTGAAAGAATGGAGACAGGTACCACTGTGCCGGTTTTCATTCTTACTCACCATAAGAGTCTCACATTCTTGTTTGAGGCTAAGCGCCTCTCTCCCAGAAGAGCATGATGGGCTCTTGTTGAGTTTTAATTATATTGTCTCATTCTTACCCGGTACTAGGAATGTAAGGGCTGACGCCTTGTCACGACAATTTTCTTCCACTTCCAAGTTGGAGTCGGTTCCGGTTCTTGTGATTCCTCCTGATCGTATCCTGGCTACAGTTCGCACCAGTTTTACTTCTCCTTTGGGTGACAAAATTCTTGCTACTCAGGTCCAGGCTCCTCCTGAGAAACCTTGTGACCGCTGCTTTGTCCCAGAGAGTCTCCGTACTGCCGTGCTCCAGATTTACCACTCTGCCAAGGCAGCTGGCCACCGTGGGAAGAATCAACTCATTTGGGCCATTTCCCAACAATTCTGGTCGCCTAGTCTACGGACTGATGTAACTGCCTTCATAGCTGCCTGTTCCGTGTGTTCTCAGAGTAAGACTCCACGACACCTTCCTGTGGGCCTCCTACAACCCATACCCAATGGACAGAGGCCTGGACCCACCTGTCTATGGATTTCATTGTGGAGTTACCCAACTCCCAAGGCAACGCTGTTATCCTTATGGTAGTTGACCGGTTCTCAAAGATGTGTCATTGTATTCAACTTAAGAAGCTGCCCACTTTTAAGGAACTGGCTTCCATTTTTCCTCGGGAGATCTTTCGCTTACATGGACTACCCAAGGTGATTGTCTCGGACAGGGGTAGTCAGTTTGTCTCCCGGTTCTGGTGAGCCTTTTGTGCACATTTGGGAATTCAGCTTGCTTTCTCCTCTGTGTATCACCCGCAGTCTAATGGGGCCGCAGAACCATCATAACTGGTCAGACCTATTACTGTGGGCAGAGTTTGCTCACAACAGTGCCTTGAATTCTGCTTCCCGATTGTACCCGTTTATGGCGAATTATGGCTTCCAACCTTCCATGTTGTCTGACTTGTTTGTTCCGCAGAGTATTTCTGCATTAGAGGAGCATCTCCGTGGTCTTCGTTCCACTTGGGCACAAGTTCAGGAGGCTTTGCAACATGCTAACGATAGGTACAGACTCCATGCTGCCCGCAGACGCCTGCCTGCACCTTCCTACCAGGTTGGGGACAGAGTCTGGCTGTCGTTTCGTAACCTCCGACTTCGTGTTCCTTCATTGAAGTTCGCACCTCGTTTTATTGGGCCTTTCTGTATCCTTCGCAGGATTAACCCAGTGGCTTACGCCTTGGACCTTCCTCCTAGTATGCTCATCTCAAATGTGTTTCATGTCTCCTTATTGAAACCTTTGGTCTGCAATCGCTTTACCACCTCGGTGCCACGTCCTCACCCTATATAGGTTGAGAACCATGGGGAGTATGAAGTACAATCCATTGTTGACTCCTATAGGTTCCCTGGGCGCATACAGTACCTGGTGCATTGGAAGGGGTACGGTCCGGAGGAACGTTCTTGGGTCTCATCCTCGGACTTAAATGCCCCTGTCCTCTTCCATGATTTCCATAGACGTTTTGCCGCTCAGCTGTTGGCTAATCGCCAGCTCCCATCTCTCTCCACAGTTACCCAGCTGTTGTTGATTCTGCTCATCAGTCCTGCCTACTTAAAGTCGTCCAGCTCATTTGATCTCTGCCTTCGCCTTTGTCAACATCACAGAGACTTTCTCCTGCGTTCCCGTTTCTCAGCTGACGTTCCTTCTGGCTCCTGATCCTGCTTGCTGCACTACTACGTTTATCTCTGGCTCTCTGACATTTGCTTGGCTGACTACCCGATCCGGTTACTGAACTCTGGCTTGTTTTGACTACGCTTACTCTGTTTACCTTATTATTATTATTATTATTAAACAAGTGTAATTTAACTTTACTTCTGTCTTGGTCTGATTCATGGTTCACGGTACGTAGTGACGTACTATGTGGTTTTTCAGCCCTTTAGCGCCACCCTTTGGGCTCCTTCTGCTAATTTTGTGTTAGTAGAAGTTTGGTGAGTGTTAATTTGCGCTTTTCATTTCACGCTTTTAATTTCACTCTTTTCATTTCACGCTTTTCAGTTTGTTTCTGAACGGCCATTCGTCAACCAGCCATGTTGTGGAATCGGAGGAGATAACGTGTTAGTTATTATTGGCCTTGGAGTTATTGCTTTGACCCAAGTCCAGTCCAGGCACAGGAGGAGGAGGATTTCTTGGACCATAAATTGGTTGCTTTATTAATTGTGACCAATTGTGTCATATGCCTTTGCTGCTGGAGCTCTAGGAGAATAATCAAGATGTTTTTCGGAACTATTTCCGGATGACGGACCCCTACTTTCACCAACTCTTGGCATTGTTGACCCCCTATATTAAGAAGCAGGACACATGAGGATTTTTTTTCTATTTTTTGGTTAAATGATTTTATTTGGTATATTTTCTATATTTTTAGATGCATAGAATGCACTTTTTGGTCAAGTTCTATTGGCAGGTAGCATGTCTAATTTTATTTGTTTTCTTTTTTTAATGCACAATAAAAAAAATGTGTAGAATAATACTTGGCTATATGTTTTACTTCAAATGACAGTTTGGGAGTAGGCAGTTACATTTTAAAAAATACAATGTAAAATTAACAAGGGACACCAACATAGTTGTATCTTTGATCTTAAAAACTAACTTGCACCAAAAAATAAAATAACAAGCCTTATAATATTATTCTTGATATCGCTAGAAAAAAAGCCTTTGAAAATTAATTTGCAATAACTCCATCAGTATCACCAGCAAAGCAGCTTCATTATTATCCCATTAAAGAAGAAGAGAATGTGCGCTGCATTTTGAGACTTCATAATTTGCCGCGTCACGAATGTGAACTCTCCATTATGAACGCTAGTTTACAAAACCGACCGATTCTGGCTCATTCTTGCTTCTGAGCATGCGTGTTTGTACTTTGGACTTTTGTCCTACGGACTTGTGTACACACGCTCAGAAAATCCCACAACAGACATTTGTCCGCAGAAAATTTTAAAGCCTGCCATCCAACATTTGTCCGCGGAAAATCCGACAACAATTGTCCGATGGAGCGTACAAACGGTCGGATTTTCTGCTAACAGCCTGTCATCACACAATTCCCATCGGAAAATCCAATCGAGTGTACGAGGCTTTAGCTGTATTCATGTGCACTGCTCTGTGCACATAACAAATCTCATTGTCCATGATCCCCAGTTGATCTCGGGAGCAAGCAAGAGAGGGTGGCTATGTTTCTATATACAGTAGGACCATGAAGAACACATGTAGTCACCTTCTACCAGAGAGACAGATCACAGCAGCAAATAAACTGGAATTTGCAGATTTGGAGGAGGCTGATAGCAAAAGAAGGTACTTTTCTGAGTTAAAGTAATATTAAAGGCTCTCTTCTTTTTAAAAAAAAAATAGCAAACATGTTAAAATCACCTGCTCTGTGCAATGGTTTTCGACAGAGCAGCCCTGATCCTCCTCCTTCTTGGGTCCCTCGCCGGTGCTCTTGGTCCCTCCCTGCTACCAAGTGCTCAGAGCAAGCAGCTGGCAATGGGGGCACCCAAGCAGGCTCGTTCATATAAATATTGAATGGATGACAGCAGCGGTTTGGATTCATTCTTGTGACCTCATGTACAACATCTTGGATTTTCCCATATTAGTAATTTGACTCCCTGTAATAGGGTTTGATTAAGTCTGGTGAGTGCATTGTGTCTGCATGCGGGTGGACAGAAACCTTTCCTATACTCACTGAGGACGTTATTCACATGTAGGATCTATACATAGACTTCACCATTTGTATGTATTTTTTATAATTCAAATGAAGATTTATTTGTTTATTCACTATGGTGATTTATGATATGTCATTGATAAAATAAGAGCACGGTTTCTTTGCTGCTAATCCTCTTGTCTTGCATTGTACTGTAGTTAGACAGTTGTACTGTCTCCCTTAATTTTGTAAAACGCTGTGCAAACTGTTGCTATATATAAATCCTGTATATTATTAGTTTAAGTATAAGATTTTAACCATGTTGTACATTTTTAGTACACTATATACTACATTGTCATCTTTTCTTTTGACATTATAATATTTTGTTACAAAATGTTTATCCTTTTTCCTTTGGTTTGGTCTGCTAATTGCAGTTAGCCTATTTTCAGCTCACTGGATACACATGTTCAGGGTCACTGGGTCCACTCACAGAGCTGTTAGCTAGTTACAGCTCGCCTCTTCAACACTTCTCCAACTCCAGCTTTCTTCGGTTCTCCAGCAGGACTGAATGAGGATAAGACATGTGTTATTAGTTTTGTTAAAGCTAAGTTCTGCCTGCAAAAAAAAAAATAAATAAAAGTCAGCAGCTATAAATACTGCAGCTACCGACTTTTAAAATAAGGATACTTACCTGTCCAGGGCGCCCACGATGTTCTCACCCAAAGCCGACCAGTCCCTCAGCTCCAGGTGGAGGCGCTGGCATCTTCCGTAAGGAAATCAGGAAGTGAAGTCTTGCGGCTTCACAGCCTGTTTCCTACTGCGCATGCACGAGTCTTGCTGCACATTCTGAATGGTCCCTGCTGTCTTCTGGGACCTGTGTGTCTCCCAGAAGACAGCAGGGGGGATGGAGGAGGGTCCTTCACGGATTCTGCAGCGCTCTTTCGTGGGAAGTGGGAGCAAATACCTGGATTAGACAGGTATCTGCTCCCCCTCCCCCCTGAAAGGTGCCAAATGTGACACCAGAGGGGAGGAACTGGATCAGCGGAAGTTCCATTTCTGGGTGGAACTCCGCTTTAAGAATCAAAATTTGTCACAACAATAAGAAACTGTAATGAATCTGAAAAAAAATTATTACAAAAACAACAAATTAATTTGATTTGTTTGTTTAATGCTATGAACTGTACAAAGCCCTCCTACATTGAAATTGTGTTTGCTGCCTTGCTGAATACAAGTCCATGACAAGCCTGCTTTACCTGTGCGTAGGCAGGTTCAGTTTGGCCTCCCCGCATAGGTGGCACTGTTTCGGCAACCGTTATGCAGAGGGAAGAGTGGCTAAGGGGAGCTCTTGTTCCTCTGAGGCCTCCACAGATGTCATCAGGGGATGATTAGATGCTGCTGTGCTGAATGACCTCCAGGGCAATCTTTAGTGAGGGCAAAGCTAATAAATAGAAATTTAAGGGGACAGGCCCTCTTGTTCAAAGCAAGACTTTGCTCTGAACAAGAGGGCATGTCCTTTGATAAACATCAGATGGCAAGTCTGATGGATGTCAGGGCCATATGAGATTTATCTCCAATTAAAACTGAAGTAAACCCATCAATTTGATAGTTTAAAAAAACAGTTAACATTCTTGACATGGCGGAAATGCTAGCTGTCACATTTGCTTGTGCTCTCAACCAAACTGTCAAACCATCCAATGGCTTGTGTCATAACAGATCACACGTGCAGCTTTATGGCAGTTGCAGATAAAACAGAGGGCAAAATCAAAGAGTTTACTTCCACTTTAAAGTGGAGGTCCACCCTAAAATTAAAAATTACATTAACATTCTACAAAAAAATATAAAAACAATTTGAAAAAAAAATGTTTTGTTACTTACCAGAGAAAAGTGAGTACTGTCCGTGATACTTTTTTTATTTGCACTAACATACAATTTTTCAGGACAAGCTTTCGGGGTATGTGCCTTTCTTCAAGGTCCAAGCAGTACCGATTCACAAATTTTTAAGCAGAATGTTAAAAAAAAAACACATCTCTGAGGGAAAGGAGAGAGAAAAAAAAGAGAAAATCAAACACATACAAGTCAATGGTAATAAAGATAGCAGCAGAGTTAGTGAGATAAGACAGAGGGAGAGCTATAGAATGGAGGGGGGTTGATAGTCACAGAGGGGGTCATAAAACTTTAGTATAATGGGTAAGGAAACCAATATCTAAATTGAGGCCATTATTTTTTGTGTCAAAAAGAATTATCATTCTTTAAGAAACGAAAACATTGAGGTCTTCTATAGTGTAGTCCGGTTGTGAGAAGTGATGTCCCACAGGTGTGCATAAACTGTCTTCTTTGAGTTCCTTGATGGTATGTCCGTGCAAATTCATCCTCGCTTGTAACTTCTGTCCTGTTTCACCAACATAAGGTCCTTTGCTGCACGTTTTGCATTGGATGAGGTACACAACATCACTTGAGGTACAGCTGTAAGATCCCATGGTAATGAAGGTCCCATTTGTGTGTGTGATACTTTTGGATAGGTTGATCTGGATGCATAGTTTGCAGCGTTTTTTATTGCAGGGTTTGCTTCCATTATTTGTGACTTCATAATCAGAGTGAAGTTTCCTGCTGAATAGTTTGTGTCTGAGGTTGGGTGGTTGTCTGAAAGCCAATAATGGGGGTTGTTGGAATATTCCTTTCATAGTTTCATCCTCTGTTATAATGGGTTGTAAATCTTTGATTATCTTTTTGATCCCTTCAAGTGCTGGGTTGTATGTGGTGACTAGAGGTACTCGGTTATTTGTTTTTTTCTCTGTGTATTGGAGGAGATTTTTTCTTCGGGTTTTCAAGGCTGTGTTTATGCTGTTGTTGATGGTTTTGTCTTTGTAACTTTTCTTATTTGATGTGATTGTAGCCGTATTAGTGCAACCTTTCTTATGGAAGGAGTCTGCCAGTGTTCTGAGATTAGGTGGTAATCTGATGGCCTGGCTGTGTATGATGGCCCGTTTAGTGTGTTGGGGGTGAAAACTGGAACTGCAAAGATAGCTGCATCGGTCAGTTGGTTTTCTGTATATCAACGTGTGAAGCTTGTCATCCCTGATGTATACTGTAGTGTCTAGGAAGTTGACATGTGTGTTCGAATAATCCATTTTTAGTTTGATAGATGCGTGAAAAGTGTTGATCAATGAGAAGAATTGGTTTAGATTTTCTTCACCTTCAGTCCATATCATGAAGATATCATCAATATAGCGATAATATCTGTATGGCTTTTGTTGTATGCTGTTCAGGAAATTGTCCTCCAGGTCAGCCATAAATAAGTTTGCATATTGGGGTGCCATTTTAGCTTCCCCTAGCAGTGCCCATACACTGGAGATAGATGTCATTATTGAAAGTGAAGTAGTTTGTGTAAGAATGAATTCGATGAGCTGTGTCACATCCTCAGCAGTGTATTTGTGGTTTGGTGAGGATGATAAGAATCGGTGACATGCCGCCAACTATAGAAGACCACACTATAGAAGACCTCAATGTTTTAGTTGTTAAAGGGAATTTCAGAACTATCCAGGAAAGGAAAATGTTTGAACTAAGAATGATAATTCTTTTTGACACAAAAAATAATGGCCTGAATTTAGATACTGGTTTCCTTACCCATTATGCCTCTGTGACTATCATCCCCCTCCCCCCCCTCCATTCTATTCTTTTTTTTTTTTTTAACATTCTGCTAAAAAATTTGTGAATCAGTACTGCTTGGACCTTCAAGAAGGGGACATACCCCGAAAGCTTGTCCTGAAAAATTGTATGTTAGTGCAAATAAAAAAAGTATCACGGACAGTACTCAATTTTCTCTGTCACAATTGCACTAATACGGCTACAATAACATAAAGTTTTACTTACCAGAAATGCCTGTTGCTAGGCTCCACTGTCTGTTTCCCTTAATTAGGATGGCGGCGCCGCCACCCGATCCAATGGATGGACTGGCCTTGGGGGGCTGACATCGCGGGCTCGCTGGACAGGTAAGTGCCCTTATTAAAGGTCAGCAGCTACAGTGTTTGTTGTAGTTGCTGACTTTTTTTTTTTTTAAACAGCCGGATCTCCGCTTTAAGGATCACCATGTCAGTTTATGTACACCGCTATTTAGCTTGAACTATTTTGCAAAAGAGAATGAGAAAAAAGTTCACTCTTTAGATGTGCAAAGCTGGTAGAGACATCCCCAAAAAGACTTGTAGCTGTAATTGCAGCGAAATGTGGTTCTACAAAGTATTGCCTGGGGGGGTGGGCTGAATATAAATGCACACCACACTTTTCACATATTCAATTGTAAAAAGTTTTGAGAACCAATTATCACTTTCCTTCGACTTCACAGTTATGCGCCATTTTGTGTTGGTCTATCACATAAAATCCCAATAAAATACACTTATGTTTTTGGCTGTAACATGAAAAAATTTGGAAAATTTCAAGGGGTATGAATACCTTTTCAACTTACTGTATATATATATATATATATATATATATATATATATATATTTTTTATATATATATATATATATATATACATATATATATATATATATATATATATATATATATATATATATATAACATTTTAAACCACCTTTTAGTGTTAATTTAATAGTATAACATCAAACTATAAAACACCTATTTATCAGTAATTTGTCTAGAGTGTTTCCCAATATTCACCTATTTTTTTGAGAAAGTTTGGATCTTCCACATTCACTGTATCACTGTGATTTTCACTTATTTTCCAACAAGATTCACCAGTTATAAATTTGCATCAAATGAGATTCTCCAATGTGAGAATTAAACAAAAAAATTTGATGCCTGTTTTTCATGGGAAAACCAATTTATGATACTATTTAACCCATTTATCCCTCAGAAAATATAGATTCAATTACAATTTGCCAGATATTCACCCAGCCTAAATTTCTAAATATTCACCTGGTTTAGACTGGTGAAATTTTTACTTAAATGTGATTTGTGGCTTGTGGACTGGTGTGTTTGGCCATTTGACATGCTGTAGTCAGGTGACCCTCCTCTACTTTGCATGGATGTTGTTTGAGAATGGCCATTTATCTTCTTCCTATTAATGCAGCTCCAGCATTATTAATTTTGGCAGGAGAGAGTAGCGAACAACCAATTTGAACTTAATGTGAGCTGCTGATTTCTCTGAGGCTGAGACAGCCTTGTCAGTTTCAAACTTAAGATTTTTTCATTAGACTCTCTCTTTATAGCCAAGGTGATGATGCGTTATTGCCTTTCTAGGCCTGGCTTGAGTGTAAGTCCATTTTGCATGTTGATATTATGCCTTTCACATGTATCATCCTCTTGAAACTCAAAATTGCAAGCAGTAATTGTTCAAACCTATATTTCTTTTTCCAGTTACCAATTAAACCAATTCACTTTCCACTTTACCACACTTATTTCAGCGTGTTCAACAAATTACAAAAATGTGCATATAAAGTCCATAGGACCTAGATAACATCCGCTGACAAGTGATGTGGCAAGTGACCCCCTGCATCCACTGACAAGTGACGTGGCAAGTGACACCCTGCATCCGCTGACAAATGACGTGGCAAGTGACACCCTGCATCCGCTAAAAAGTGACATCCTGCATTCGCTGACAAGTGACACCCTGCATCCGCTGACAAGTGACATGGCAAATGACACCCTGCATCCGCTGACAAGTGACGTGGCAAGTGACACCCTGCATCCGCTGACAAGTGACACCCTGCATCCGCTGACAAGTGACACCCTGCATCCACTGACAAGTGACGTGGCAAGTGACACCCAGCATCCGCTGACAAGTGACGTGGCAAGTGACACCCAGCATCCGCTGACAAGTGACATGGCAAGTGACAATCCGCATCTTATTGGGCAGGTGACGTTGGCAAGTGACACGCTCAGGCTCCAAATGATTCTGCTTATGGTGTGTTGAACTATTTTACTTTATATAACAATGTAATAATAGAAATATTGCACTTCAATCATTTTTTTTGCGATACGGCACTGCGTCGATTTAACTGACAATTGCACAGTTGTGTGATGCTGTACCCAAACACTTTGCTACTCTCGGCTCCGCTCAGGACTGTGAAAGGACCCGAGAGCCGCCAAGAGGACCTGAGAGCCGCCGAGATACACAGGACTCTGTATCTCAGCGGCGCCATTTTTTAACCTCCCTGGCGGTATGATTATTTCGGATTTTAGGTGCTAAAAGCGGTACAATTATTTTGCATAGAAATTTGGCGTTTTATATTGTAGGCCTGTAATTCTTAACAATAACACACTTAAATCTGTCCACCAAGAGTCTAGTAGATATCCCGGGTATGATAATGTTTGAAACACAAAATCATAAATTATAATATAATAAATAAATATAAAGAATTAAAAAAAATAATAATATAATAATAATAAAATAAATTTCCCCACGATTCACTATCGCTCAATTCTGCAAGTGTTCTAATTTATTATCGCTGTTTTCTAGCTGGTCTAAAGCCACTTTTGACGTAAAGGGACACTTTTTGGTTGCTATGGACAATCTCAAGTTTCCAGGCAGAAAGAACAGTATACATAACATAAAACTGCATGCAGGGCATTGGACAAAGCACTGGGGACAAAAGAGATGTGAAATAATTTCATACAGTACTGTAATCTGTAAGATTACAGTACTGTATGTGTTATGATTTTTACATTTTTTTGAATTTGCCACCAGGTTCCGCCCCCGTGCGTCGCGACGCCCGCAGGGAATGGAGCCTAGCACAGAAAAGCTTCGGAGGAGGACAGAGCCCGCAGACACAGCGGGGGGGGGGGGGGGACATCGCAGGATCCTGGGGACAAGGTAAGTATACCACACCAGGATCCTGCAATGCAATCCCGAGTGTGGCCCGGAGTTACCATTAATGGTGCTGAAATTTAACCCCGCGCCACACTAGGGAATACCGTCAGGGAGGTTAAACTTCAAGACTGCAATGACAAGGCTGCAAATGACAAGACTGCAACGACAAGGCTGCAAATGACAAGGCTACACTGACAAGGCTGCAATGACACTGACAAGGCTGCAGATGGACGCTGTGCAAGGCTGCATCGATGGGCATTTAAATGTAAGTTTTTTCCTTAAACTTCCCTCCTAAAAGTTTTCTTCCTTAAAATTCCCTCCTAAACTTGGGGTGCGTGTTATACGCCGATAAATACGGTAATGTATAGAAGGTAGGGCCCGAAAGTGACTCAAGCCCAGGGGCCCCCACCACCCTAAGTCCTGTCCTGTATATATAGATATACACACACACACACATTATATTTTCAAAAGTATTGCACTGTTGGGCACTGATAGGTAGCACTAACGGGCACTGATGGGCACTAATAGGCTGCATTGATTGGCAGCACTGATTGGCAGCGTTGATGGGCACTAATTAGTAGCACTTATTGGCTCTGAAAGGCAGCAATGATTGGCACTGATAGGCAGCGCTGATTGGCACTGATAGGCGGTACTGTCCTGGCATGCATGATTAGTAGACATGGAATATGACTATAGTGGATGAGGTGTCATCATCCCTGGTAAAATATGTAAAAGAGAAATACCCTCAAGGGGTGCGTCTATAACGACACTGATGTGGAGAACCAAAAGGGATAGTAAAAATATAATTTTTTATTAACACATGAATGTAGAAAAACATATATCACAGACCATGATTAAAATTAGATGGATACAGACATGCCATAACAAGGAGTGGTAAAAGAACAAAGTACAGGCATTTAACGCATTTCGGGATTCCTTCTTCAGAGGTGTCCTGATTTAACAATATTAGTAATCTTCCAAATTGGAGATCACAGGTGCATGTCGCAAAGACTAAAAACATACAGAACATCACATGGGGCAGGGTCCAGTATACTCTGACACCACACCCAGTATAGCCAGAGAGGCCAACTCGAACAGATCCTGCAAGGGTTACCCCAGATGCAGCCAAAGACCAGAGGGTTAAAGAAACTAGATAGTGGGGCAGTGTAGACGTAATGGATCAGATAACCAGCTGCTAAATATACAAGGTCAATATGTCCACCAAGTCACAATGTCAGATAAAGATCACTGGTATGTTGCTAGATGGATAGGCCGGATATTAAATACAGAAAGCTGAATAAAGATCCACACCTGAATGGGAGCTCAGCAAAGTAACGACCGGTCAGCAATCCTGAATAACCCTGTAAGTCATACAGGGTTATTCAGGATTGCTGACTGGTCGTTAACGGTCATTCGCTATTCTCACACAACTGGGTAAGCTCGGAGCGCAGTGCTCTGCTCTTCGAGCCCACCCTTTTTTAAGCTAATTAGAGCCTCTGGCTCTAATCACATGCCTAAAAAAGAAACCACCCCCCATTGTAATCCATAGTCCGGCGCCCTGTATGTAGATCAGGGGGGCGGACACGTGGATGGGGGGGCGGCGCCCGTGCGCCCTTAATGGACAGGCCGCCACTGATGTGATGTCAGATGTCATAGGCATCTTTGAGAAGTTACAGTAAAGTGCTGAAATTCGGTTTCATGTGTGGACATTCCTTTATTCTTAAATTTTAAGGCCTAGTGCTGGGATGTGATGAGTGGGCATACAGCCAGGAGTTTGACACAATACTGCTAATGCCGCATACACTTGAGCGGACTTTTTGACCATGTGTGGGCTTCATCGGACCTGCAGCGGACTTTTTCGCTCAAAAATCTGACGGACTTTAGATTTGGAACATGTTTCAAATCTTTACGTCAGAACTCCGCCGGACCCAATTCCTATCGAAAAGTCCGCTCGTCTGTATGCTAGTCTGACGGACGAAAACCGACGCTAGGGCAGCTATTGGCTACTGGCTATCAACTTCCTTATTTTAGTCCTGTCGTACGTCATCACATACGAATCCGTCGGACTTTGGTGTGATCGTGTGTAGGTAAGTCCGTTTGTTCGGAAAGTCCGTCGGAAATCTGCCGAAAGTCCGTCGGATAGACCGTCGGACCAGTCTGGACGAAAAGTCCGCTCATGTGTATACGGCATAAGAGTTTCATCTACCAGAAGGTTGGTTGATTTCTTATCCGAGAAGTAGCGGGGCAGTAACTTGCATGGTTTGGCGCCAACACACAGCCAATCACAAGCCTCCTTTCAATCGTTCTGAGTGAACATTCACTTGGCTAATCTTTGATAAATGAACAACCAAATGTGCAAACAATTGATGGTAAAAGAGGATGCATGGCAACAATAATTAGCGTTAATACAATGATTATACCAGGAAACTTTCTCAAACTGACCCAACAATACCAGGACAGTAATCCTGTTGCCACATCATTACCAGAATCATTAAATCTCTTGAATTCCTATTCCAGAGACGTAAAATGTAAACAAAGGGCAACCTGCATGATGTCATGAACATTGTGCCATGAGCTGGCACCACTGCCATAGCTGCCAACTGTCCCGAATTTCCCGGGACATTCCCGGGACTTGGACTTCATTCCCGGATTTGTGGTGTCCCGGGAAATGTCCCGAAAAATTTGGTTCTGGTTTTTGAAACCGCCGCCGCTAGAGGTCGGCGGCCGGCGGAGACATTGTCTCCGCTGGCCGCCATTTTGTTGAAGTTCAGGAAGACGGCTGGGGGGGGGGCTAGACGAAGCTTCTGCGTCGCCGCCCACCCCCTGCCCCGCTCCGCCTCGGCCCGCCTCGGCCCGCCCTGCTCCGCCTCGCCCCGCTCCGCCTCGGCCCGCCTACCCCCTGCCCCGCTGCCAGTCTGATATGGAAAGGGGCGGGGGTTCTAGGTGGGGGGTGAGCGCGTGCACCGCTGTGGGACACGATGTGAGTGGGGGGGGGCACTGGGGACACCTGATGTGAGGGGGGGACACCTGATGTGAGTGGGGGGGGCACTGGGGACACCTGATGTGAGTGGGGGGGGCACTGGGGACACCTGATGTGAGGGGGGGACACCTGATGTGAGTGGGGGGGGCACTGGGGACACCTGATGTGAGTGGGGGGGGCACTGGGGACACCTGATGTGAGTGGGGGGGGGGCACTGGGGACACCTGATGTGAGTGGGGGGGGCACTGGGGACACCTGATGTGAGGGGGGGGCACTGGGGACACCTGATGTGAGTGGGGGGGGGCACTGGGGACACCTGATATGAGTGGGGGGGGCACTGGGGACACCTGATGTGAGTGGGGGGGGAATGGGGACACCTGATGTGAGGGGGGGGCACTGGGGACACCTGATGTGAGGGGGGGGCACTGGGGACACCTGATGTGAGGGGGGGCACTGGGGACACCTGATGTGAGGGGGGGGCACTGGGGACACCTGATGTGAGGGGGGGCACTGGGGACTCCTGGTGTGAGGGGGGGCTCCGCCGGGGACACCTGATGTGAGGGGGGGCTCCGCCGGGGACTCCTGATGTGAGGGGGGGCTCCGCCGGGGACTCCTGGTGTGAGGGGGGGCTCCGCCGGGGACTCCTGGTGTGAGGAGGGGCTCAGCCGGGGACTCCTGGTGTGAGGGGGGGCTCCGCCGGGGACTCCTGGTGTGAGGGGGGGCTCCGCCGGGGACTCCTGGTGTGAGGGGGGCTCCGCCGGGGACTCCTAGTGTGAGGGGGGCTCCGCCGGGGACACCTGATGTGAGGGGGGCTCCCCTGGGGACTCCTGGTGTGAGGGGGGCTCCGCCGGGGACTCCTGATGTGAGGGGGGCTCCGCCGGGGACTCCTGGTGTGAGGGGGGCTCCGCCGGGGACTCCTGGTGTGAGGGGGGGCTCCGCCGGGGACTCCTGGTGTGAGGGAGGCTCCGCCGGGGACTTCTGATGTGAGGGGGGCTCTGCCGGGGACTCCTGGTGTGAGGGGGGCTCCGCTGGGGGCACCTGATGCAAGGACGGACTCTGCTCGGACATCTGAAGCAAGGACGGACGGCTGGTGGCAGGCGACGTGGCTGGTGACACGCTCAGGGATCCCACTGATTCTGCGCTTCAATCATCCTGACACCATAACAACCATGGTGCCGGGATGATTGAAGCATTAACACCAGGTGTTTGGAGTATCTTTATCTGCTGATAAAAAACTTTCTAGAATACACATATTTCTATTGTGTAGGATCTGGGCCTGCTGTCCCGTCATTTCCCTCTCTCTCCCCCTCTCTCCCCCTCTCCATCCCTCATTCATTTCAGACTCTAACCACACCCTCTAGAGCCACGCCCATTTAAGCCACGCCCACAATTGCGCGTAAACCACGCCCATTTTTCGGCGCGGCGCGCTTCGCGCACCGCACTTCTCTATTTTTTCTGGGCCACGCCTGCTGACGAATGCCCCGCCCCCTAATTATTGGACAGCTCCGCCTACAGCCACAAAAGTGTCCCACATTTTTTTTTTACAATGTTGGCAACTATGCACTGCATGTGCCACACCTGCAATGTATGTGTAGCGCTGGTAGATTTACAATCTACCACAGGTTAGGTAAATTTAGTAAATTGTGTGATAGGAAGGTTAAGAGTTCGCCTCTGTTCCAGCTTGGCTGACGTTGTGTGTGCTTCCGTGCTGACCGGTGGGTGTTGCTGTTACCACTGGTTGGTGTTGGAAAGGCATTGTGTTGAAGTGTATAGATGCTCCTCTGTCTCGGAGACAAGCTCGGTGGAGGTGGTCCTCCGAGTTGCATTCTGGGAAGAGGGTATTTATGGGACAGACGCCATGTTCTAGGGTTCTTTTTACAGCCACTTGCTGGCCCCTCCTGGCCGACAGGTATGCGTTAAGGAGCTACCTCGTGGTCCTCCGATCGGGAGGCCCACGATGCTGCGGCGCAGGGGTGGGCCCAGAGGCTTGTCTGGGGCCTACCACCGCGGCCGAGGCCGAGGTGATACCGAGCTACCATAACCCCGGTATCTTCTTCAAGAGCCGGCGGTTCTCTTTCAGATAAAAGTGGTCTCTGCAGCAGATTAGCAGCGAGATCACTTTTATCGGCGGCAGGAGAGGGCCCCCCTACCGCCGCTCTCCGGTGCCCTTCACCGTTTACCGTGGCCGTCGGTAACGGCGGAGGCGATCCGGATCTGTCCCTGGCCTGACATGGAGACAAGTGAGAGGAAGATGGCCCCCCCGCCCATCTCCAAGTCATTGCAGGGCGGAAGCGACGTCAAATCGTCACTTCCACCCATAGCTCTTAAAGGGACATTTTATTATTTTTTTTTTTCAAATGACAATTTTTTTTTTAATGCATTTTAGTGTAAATATGAGATCTGAGGTCTTTTTGACCCCAGATGTCATATTTAAGAGGTCCTGCCATGCTTTTTTTTCTATTACAAGGGATTTTTACATTCCTTGTAATAGGAATAAAAGTTACTTTTTTTTTTTTTAAAAGAACAGTGAAAAAATAAGTTAAAATAAATAAGAAAAAAAAAAAAATTTTAATGTGCCCCATCCCTTGTAATAGAAATAAAAGTGACACAATTTTTATTTTTTTTTAAAAACAGTGTAAAAAAAAAAAGGTAAAATATATAAGAAAAAATAATAATTTTTTTAAATGCGCCCCGTCCCGCCGAGCTCGCTTGCAGAAGCGAACGCATATGTGAGTAGCACCCGCATATGAAAGCGGTGTTCAAACCACAAGTGAGGTATCGCCACGATCGTTAGAGCGAGAGCAATAATTCTAGTCCTAGACCTCCTCTGTAACTCAAAACATGCAACATGTAGAATTTTTTAAACGACGCCTATGGAGATTTTAAAGGGTAAAAGTTTGTCACCATTCCACGAGCGGATGAAATTTTGAAGCGTGACATGTTGGGAATCAATTTACTCGGCATAACATTATCTTTCATAATATAAAAAAAATTGTGCTAACTTTACTGTTTTCTTATTCTTTATTTAAAAAAAGTATTTTTTCCCAAAAAAGTGCGCTTGTAAGTCCGCTGCGCAAATACGGTGTGACAGAAAGTATTGCAATGACCGCCATTTTATTCTCTAGGGTGTTAGAATAAAAAATATATATAATGTTTGGGGATTCTAAGTAAAGGGAAGGAGATGAGCAGGCAGTGAAAACAGGTAGGGAAAGCTCCATTAGCATTGGTGGATGTCTTGTCATACTAACGGCCACCACCAGAGGGCGCCCGATTGCAGAAGGAACCAGGAACCATAGGACTGCAGTAGGCCGCAAAGCCGGGGCCTCAATTACCGGCGCGGCCCAGCGCGATCACGGCGGGAGTGGGGGGGGTGTCGAACGGACACAGGATACCCCAGCTGTGCTGCCCCAGGCGCCAGGTCGCTAATTCTAGTCGCAAATGCGACCTGGCGCCCGGGGTTTGTCGAGCCCTGCAGTATAGTGTTGCCGGTTCGGCTTAAAGGTTCAAGCACTGTGACTGGCTTTCACTGCAGAGAAAATCTGATACATCCTGTGGCAGAGATTTACCCCCCAAACAGGTCTGTGGCAGAGACTTTGATTCGTGCTGCATTCTGGTTGCTAGACCGGTGAGAGAGGCCTATCCAGACGAGCAAGGAGTGTGTCCCACAAGGGGAGCGCATTCCACCTAATTATCTAAATTCTACCAGGACATTAGTTACTAAGATTCTATAAGAAGTTTCTCCTGAAAGTTTCCTTTTCCGCCTCTTTCCTGCTACTTCCTAAAGTTTGTTTGTTCAATAAAGCATTGAAAACGTACTCCAGTGTTGTCCTCCAGAAGTAAACTCAACGGAACCCCTAGACCCGGTGCCGGTAAAACCAAGGGAAGCAAGGTGAAGGTAACAGACCCGCCTAAACCAGCAGCTCCACCGTGAGTTAGTGCTACATATGCATGCAAGGTCATTCTTGTAGGTCGTTCATGCTGCACTGTACAATGGCTAGAAGCCTAGAGAGGTGGAGGGAGGGGTGTTGTGTGTGAGCAGAACGTTCTGGAGAAGGATGAGGGAAAGCCAGAGGTCTCTGAAAGTGGGGCCATCAGTGGCCTTTTCTGATCAGGGTGAGTGGAGGCACTGCCAACAACAAGATTTGCACAGCATTTTACATCATTAGGGCAAACAGTACAGTTACAATAAATTTCAATACAGGAGGAGTTTATTATTTTATTTTTTTTAATGCCACAGTTTACTATCACTTTAACTAAACAAGCTGACTATAGAAACTGATTGGTTGCCACACACATCTGTTCCAGATTCTGTCTGCACCAGTTTCCAATTTTTTCTATTTTTTTGGTAATCCATTCATCTCCACAGTATGTCTTGTCTGCATCAGTAGTGGCTGATGGTTTTTTCTTTTAGAGGGGAGCAAAGCCCCACACTTACCCCATCTAGGAAGCGGGCAGCATGTCCGGCGGCTTTCTTCCTCCTCCTGTGGTGTGGATCATGACGCCTTCTGCCATGCATCCCCCTCCTCCTCCTCCTAGGCATCCAATAAGATCGCCTGACCTTTCAGCCAATCAGGAAATGGGTATCAGACCCGCGTTTCCTGATTGGCAGAGAGGCGATTCAGTGTTGGAAAAGCGAATATTCATTTGCTTTTCTAACACACCTGGGTGGGCTCCGAGCACAATGCTCTGCGCTCTGAGTCCATTCTATTTTGAAGCCTATTAGAACCTGTGGCTCTAATCAGGTGCTTCAAAAAAACAACCCTGCCGCTGTAATTCATGCGCCCGGCATCCTGAAAGGGGTCAGGCACATGAATAGGGGGTGGCCGTGGCAGCCATGGATAGGTTCATGCTACGCATGAATTTATCTATTAACCATATAGGGGTGGAGTGGACAGATTAACCATAAAGGGGGTGGTGTGGTGCCTGTGCACCCATAATGAACGGGTTGGGTCGCCCCTGGTCTGCATTAAAAAAAAAAAAAGCTTGCAAATTAGTATATTTAGATTGTGGATAAGTTCCACTTTAACTGAACAAGCTGAAGCTAGTAACTGATTGGTTACTGTGTCCTGCTGCTCCAGATTCTGTCTGCTCCAGGCATAGTAAATTCCCCACTGTGGGAATAATTTCAGAGGCTGCTATACCCACATTTGACCAGAGGAGGGCACACAGCCACATCTAATGGTATATCACTGATCATAAATCTTCTTTATGACATTTAAAAGGCAGTGCTGATCAGAATAAATAAGGGTTCTGGGGGGAAATCGTAAAGTACAACTGTAAAACTTTGAGAAGCTAAAGTTGTTCTGGACCTAGTAGATGTTTTAGCATTTAGTAATAAATTGTTTACAACAAGTATATCACATTTTTTTTAAATTTCATTTAGATATCTGATAGCAGAGCAGTATGTGAAGATTATGAAATAGGGCATTTATAAATAGGTCTGATCCTTGTTACCTAATGGTGGGAACAGTCCTGGCATAGATCAGTCCTGGCATAGACTAGTCGTGGTATAGACCAGTCCTGGCGTAGATCAGCCCTGGCATAGACCAGTCCTGGCATAGATTAATCCTGGCAGTCCTGGCATAGATCAGTCCTGGCATAGATCAGTCCTGGCATAGATTAATCCTGGCATAGATCAGTCCTGGCATAGATCAGTCCTGGCATAGATCAGCCCTGGCATAGATCAGTCCTGGCATAGATCATTGTGAATGTCAGTAGAATCCACAAGTAGGTGACACATGCAGAGGTGACAGAACTGTCAGTGGTGTGCTGAGTGTACACATGGCTGGCTGTCAGTCTGCACACCTCCAATGTCAGACACGTGCTGGGGGCTCCAGCCTTCATCTGCCCCTTTTGTTCCTTTTGCTGCAACATGCCACAATTGGATTTTTTTGTCAGCCTAAGGTCATGCTGTATGACACTGGATACAGACAGACATCATACCAGCCATGGATCTGTATGATTGTGTGTTTGGAACCAAATCATACCTGATCTCTCTTTCCAAGTTTTTCTTCTTTTTGATCAGATAAAATAAACTATATGTGAAGGTAGTAAATGAAAAGAACAGATCCTATTGAAATATATGATCTGAAACTCTAACTATATTCCTTAAAAAATATAAAAATAAAAAAATAAACAATTAATCTTCATTAAACATTTATAATTGACTGCATTTTCTTATTTGGGTTTTCTAATTAATTAGACCAGTTTACAGTCTGATCCTATTTGGGGTGACACAGGTACTATTAATGTTGTGGTTGTATCAGCCTATATATATGTTGTCAAGGTTGGACATTTTTGTCCTTTGTAGTTCAATCTTTGATATTTATTTATTGTAATGACTTCATTTTAAAAAAAATCTATTGTTTAGAAAAAAAAAATATTTAGCATCTCATTTGTCTTTTTAAACTATTTAATTCCACAGCCCCCCCCCCCCCCCCCTTTCTGCAGATTTGTTCGCTGGGGGTGGAGAATGCAATAACACATATACAAAAGAAGACCTCTATTTTCAAAGTAAACCTACTTGGGCTGTAAGTGGGTATACAAGGATCAAAGGAAAAGAAGCACAGCACCTCTACGTGCAGTATTGGTAAACCATTTAATGACAAGTCAAAAGTAAAACTACCGGGATAAATCTATAGGGTATACAAGGATGACTGATATCCCTTATCAATCCCTGCCAGAAGTCGCTGTACTCACACTGTGGAGCACTGGACAGAGGCATGGCAGTTGTATTCAGACTACAGGACTACAGGCACATGATGTGTAAGCACAGTGTCCTGTATCTCCTATATCAGAAGAAGAAATGAAAACTGACCATGATAGGGCCAACTTGCTTAGCATGGTCAGTTACAAACAGGAACGAACTGTTTCCTGAGAGAACTGGCAGGGTAATTTATGACTGTAGAAATTAAAGTGGTAGTAAAGCCCACTTAGTGATTTTTACCTACAGGTAAGCCTATAATAAGACTTACCTGTAGGTAAAATAATATCCCCGAAACGTGCACTGTTTAGGAGATATTCACCCTGGATGCAGCCTGTTACGTCACCGGCACATGCCCTCTGAAGGTCAGGCATACCTTGCACGACCTTCAGAGCTTCCTGCCGGAACCGAGGGGTCCCGCGCACATGGGCAGGAGTGACATCATCGCGGCTTCAGCCAATCACATAGCCGGAGCGTGCAAACCCGGAAGACCGGGGGAACATTTCAGCCCTCTCAGCGACAATGGCGTCCCTAGGGGGGGGCCAGAGGGGGCCCTGACCCCCCCAACATTATGCTGTGCCCCACCATGTGCCCCCCCCATTAAAAAAAAAATATTATTTTTTTTTTTTACAAAAAGGCAATGTCTAAGAGGGAAAGTGTCCCCGGTCAGCTCCTGCAGGCGATTCCTCCCCCCTCCCTCTGCTCGCTGACACTGCATAATGCGAGCGCTCACACAACCATGGCCGCTCGATCTGCTCCTTCCCCTGCATCCTCATTGGCAGGGAGAAGAGCGAGTTGTAGGAAGGACTCCACCAGGACTCTCAGTTACTGAAAAAACAGACTGATTTCTCCTGTCATTAGGACAGGAGAACCAGCCTGTAAATTCCAAGAGATGCCAGATGAGTGCTGTCAATAGCAGGGGCAGGACAGCAAGAGGAGGCTGGGGAACCCCACAGTGGCAGAACACCAGGGCCCGGTGGCAAGACAACCTTTGCAACCCTGATAGTTCTGCTTTGGACCCTATATTTTCTAGGTATGCTGGTGACATATATCTCTTGTTTTCTGCCACCCTGGGGGGGCCTCAATACAGTAAGAAGGGAGCTCACTGCAGAACATGTGAAAGGGCCGTTGTGAGATCGTAGTAAAGGGCCTTAGGATAGATAGATATATATATTTGCATTTTATAGTTGCCCCCCTACTTTTGTCCCTGTCCCCCCATGTGCCCCCCCTAAATATGAAAGCTGGAGACACCACTGCTCAGCGATGACAGCCCAGTGCTGGAGGGCTTTGTTCCAAGGTAAGTATTTCATAATGTGCTAGTATGCAATGTATACTAGCACATTATGCAATTACCTTACAGGTGTTTTTTTTACTTATTTTTTTAAACAGCTACGGTTTACAACTGCTTTAACTTAGAGGATGTAGACATTCCTTAGGGGCTAAATGAATTAGTAGCCAACTTTTCAGTTATGCTTAACATTATACATTAAAGCAAACCTTCACTCTCCTATTACACATTACATAATCCTAGCCCTCCCATCTCCCCTTTTACATATTTGGATTATTTTTTATTTTGGAGTGGGGGGGGGGGGGGCAAGTTGCTTTTTCAACAAGTACATGAACCTAAACCCTCTGTATTTGACCTGTGCACCTTACTGTAAAGGCTAGTTATAGATTGGGGTAGTTGCCTTCATCTGAATAGCTTATCGGCTGAATTGTGCATAGGGACACATTGGATGCTTTCACCTGCCCATAGGCGTGCACACAGGGTGTGCTGGGTGTTCCTGCGCACACCCTAATCACCCTGTGCGGTGCGGATTCCCCCTGCTTCCTGGTGTCCCCTGTCTTTCCTCTTCCTGGCTGCTGCAGGGGATGTTTAAGGATGTATGAATGAATGAACACAGTGAGTGATCTGTAACAATTGCTCCTGTGTTCATTCTTAACTGAATGTTTGTGAATTAATAGAAAGCCACTCAGCAAGGGGCACTTTCCATTTGTTCACTGTCCAGTACAGCTGAGGCTGCAGAGAAAAACTCTGGGGAAGCTCTGTCCTCAGTCCCTTTCTCTCTGTTTAGACCGTTGATATTTCACCTAAGCCCACCAACGGGGCTCCTAAAAAAAATAGTAAAAGAAATAATAAAAAATAATAAAAATAAAAACTACTGACACTGCCCACTGCCCTACTGACACCAGTCTCTGCTCTACTGACACCATGCACAGATCTGCTGATATATACACATGTGTGTTTGTACTCTGGGGTACACACCCTAATGTAATAGGCTGCGCACACCAAGGCATAGGCCATGTGCTTTTGCTGGACATACAATGTGTCCCTGCGCCTTTAACCACTTCAATACCAAACACTTTCATTCAGTCACGCCTTGAATAACAAGTGTGCGGTCATGCAACAGTATACCCAAAAAAAATTTTTACCTCTTTTTTTTTTAAAAATTGAGCTTTCTTTTTTTAATCAACACTGGGTTTGTTATTTTCTTATATATAAACAGAAAATTGCCAAAAAATTTGGGGGAAAAAATGAATTTTAGTCTGAGTTTCTGTTATAACATTTTGCAAATAAATAATCTTTCTTTATAAATTTAGGCCAAGTGCATTTCTGCTACATTTTTGAGCAGAGGGAACATTCACCTTTTCCTAGGGTTTTTCTCCATCACTGGGTAAACCAAGGTCTCACTCTGTAGTGTAGCTCAGCCTTCTTTCAGGAGTTAGATTCTGCTATATTTGGTCAGAGAGAGAGCAATGACTTCAGGAAGTACTTTCTTTAGAGATCCTGTTGCTGGTTAGGTCTGAGAAGCCTCAAAGACAAATACAACCAAGCGGTCCTTCCCTGGTAGGGACAGGTTTCTGTGAGCTGCATTTGGTAACATGTCATCTCAGAGTTTCAAAAGACCTTGGTGCTGAAATACTTACCTCTGTAAGGTGCTGTGACTAAGAGGATTAAAAGAAGAGCAGGTAGCTATATAATGTCCACCACCATACACTATATTACCAAAAGTATTGGGACACCTGCCTTTACCTTAACTGCCTTATTGCCCTGTACACACGATCAGACTTTCCGATGGAAAATCTGTGATCGCAGCTTGTTGTCGGAAATTCCAACCGTGTGTGGGCTCCATCAGACTTTTTCCATCGGAATTTCTGACACACAAAGTTTGAGAGCTGGCTCTAAAATTTTCCGACAACAAAATCCGTTCGCGTTAATTCCGATCGTGTGTAGACAATTCCGACACACAAAGTGCCACGCATGCTCAGAATCAAGCAGAAGAGCAGCACTAGCTATTGAACTTCATTTTTCTTGGCTTGTCATATGTGTTGTACATCACCGCGTTCTTGACGTTCGGAATTTCCAACCAACTTTGTGTGACCGTGTGTATGCAAGACAAGTTTGAGCCAACATCCGTCGGAAAAAATCCGATGGATTTTGTTGTCGGAATGTCTGATTGTGTGTACAGGGCATTAGTCCGTACAGTTCAATATTGAGTTGGCCCACCCTTTGCAGCTATAACAGCTTCAACTCTTCTGGGAAGGCTGTCCACAAGGTTCAGGAATGTGTCTAAGGCCGCGTACCCACGAGCGGACTTTTCGGCAACAAAAGTCCGACGGCCATTCCGGCGGACTTTCGTCTGACTTTTGACGGACTTCCGACGGACTTTTGGACGAACGGACTTGCCTATACATGATCACACCAAAGTCCGACAGATTCGTATGTGATGATGTACGACCGGACTAAAATAAGGAAGTTGATCGCCAGTAGCCAATAGCTGCCCTAGCGTCGGTTTTCATCCCTCGGACTAACCTACAGACGAGCGGATTTTTCGACCGGACTTGAGTCCGTCGGAAAGATTTGAAGCATGTTCCAAATATACAATCCGTCAGATTTTCGACTGGAAAAGTCAGCTGAAGGTCCGATGAAACCCACACACGGTCAGATTGTCCGTCGGACCAGTCTGGTCGAAAAGTCCGCTTGTGTGTACGCTGCATAACGTTATGTTTGACCATTCTTCCACTATTGCACCATTCTATGCATTAAGGTGAAAAACCTTCTCTCTGCAGCTCCCCCAGACCCCTCCTATTTTTTTACCTGAGCCCGGTCCGATCCAAAGATGTGCACAAGCGCAGCGGCTCCAGCTGCTGTCTCTCTCCTCATTGGACAGATTAATAGCAGCAGGTGGCTCCCACTGCTGTTAATGAAATCCTGTGACACAGGAACGGAGGGCAGGGCTGAGTCCCGCTGTCTGTGTCAATAGATGTAGCAGCGTGGCTCAGGAGCTAACTCGCAGGAGTGCCCCCATGGAAAGCAGCTTTCCGTGGGGGCACCTGGAGAAGAGGAGGGGCTTGGAGAGTCAGAGAGGAACCCCAGAAGAGGAGGATCGGGGCTGCTCTGTAAAAAAGCATTGCACGGAGCAGGTAAGTATAGATATATTTGTTATTTTAATCCCCCCAAAAAAGCTTTAGAAACATTTTAATGTTACTTTAAAGGTGCGAGGAAAAACCAGAAGCCTAATACAGTTGAAGTGGCGGCTGGAGTCCTCTGGTGTGCAGAAATACAAATGAATATGGAAACCACTCAGATCAATGTCTTCTCCACACAGAGCCACCAATTCAACATCTAGCATCTTATTAGTACTGGCCGGGGGGGGGGGGGGGGCTATGCCAGCCTGCCTTCTCCCAGCCCAGTCCTCCCCTGGTGTCATGGCATGGTCCTAAAGCAGTGCTTGTGCAACTCCATTTGGGGCCTTGCCCAACAGGTTGTGCAACAGGAGTTTAAACCATGAAAATATGCAGTTACATGTTTTTGTTTTTTTCAGGTCAGTTTCTTGATACCCATTTCACATAAATAAAGAAAAAAGTCAATTTTAGATTGGCCCATATTTCATAAAATGGAATCCATTAATTCAATTTTCAGTCGCCCACTCAGACTTCTGCCGTGCCAGAGGTGCCTACCAAGTTATGGAGGAGCTTTCCTAAACCATGTACAATTAGGATGAGGTATAGTGCAGATAGCTTTATTAGATAATGTATATTCATTTACATTTTAGTTTATACTTAGAAAACATAATCATATTATAGTAGTAAAATGTCATTTTTATACAGAATTATATAGGCTGAAATCAATGGTATGTCGGAATATAAATAATACATTTAAGAAGAAAAAAGGGCAGGTTAATCAAGCCATTTGCACTACTTTAGCTAATCCTATGAACAATTGCCTCTGCCTGAAGAATCCCTTCCCTTTATTTGAAGATTATGCTATAACATTGCCCTCCATAATCCTAATTCTGCATAGTGTAAATTCTGTGTGATTCACAGAATAGTTTTTTCTATTGAGTGGAAAGAAGTATATCCTCTGTTAACCTCTTATTACTGCCGGGCTCCCATTTTGGAAGATTTCTCCCAAAAAGGTTTCATTGTTATTTGTCCCATTGCCCTTCATGTTATATCTTTTCACAACTGTGCATTAGAATTTGGCCAGTGTTTGTCCATGTCCAGGAAGTGCTGCAATATATTTACCTAGTACCCGTGTTATGTATAAATGTAATTATATTCATTATACATATATTGATAAATCATTTCTCACCTGTATGAATATGTTTATAGCCAATAATACTATGTTTAAAATGTATTAAACACCCATCCTCTGCCTGATCCACTATCAATTGATGATATCATATATTACTTTTGTGATAATACAGGAACATTACCATTTTGGGAGGAGGAGGGTGGGAATTATACTTTATTTAACATAGCTGTATTTACCAATTACAAATCAAACTAAATGATGTTGATACATTTCCCTATTTGTTTAAAATAATGTGTCTATCACAATTCTTTATTGATAAATGTTTCCCAATAAGTCCATAGCATGCATTTTTTTAGCCTTACACATGTCCTGCACTTATGTGCACCACATTTATAATAGGCATGATAACAATATATGTAAAATAGCTTACAGACCTTTAGTACTAAATGCCTTAATATTGCATTACTGCGAGAGTTATCTAGAACTATTTCCTATTGTAATATAGAATAAGAGAACCAAAAAATGTGACTTTGGAGAATTCAACAGCTGCATGATACTGCACTATTTTGCTCAGATTAAGCCATTTCTTTCTAATTTAGGGGCCCATAAATTAAATTAGATCGTTTTCAATAAAAAAAAGTATGTATACATATAAATAAATAAATAAATATATATATATATATATATATATATATATATTATATATTATATATATATATATATATATATATATATATATATATATATATATATATATATATATATATATATATATATATATATATAGAATATAATGAATCTGCCTGCTAAGCTGAGTAGCTGGAACTTCCAGGTACCCACAATTGGGTTCTTCTTACTTGCAGTGCACCCTGCACCTCATTGTTGGCTCATCAATGTAAGGGACAACCTAATTATTGAATAGATGTCTGTAGGATTTGAAAAAAGACAAGCCAAAGCCTATGGCCACACTACTGGGGGTGCACCGGTACCACTTTTTTAAGACAGATACTTTTTTTCAAGTACTCGCCGATACCTATTACCGATACTTTTTTAATGTCATGTGGCACTAATATGCAGCACTGATGGCCACTGATGATGCATGGACTGTGTCAGTAGTTTTTTATTTTTTATACCATTCAATTTTTTTATTATTTTTTACAATTTATATATTTGTATTATTTTTTTTACAATGCTTTCCTTTTTTTTTGGGGGGGGGGGGGGAGTGAACGGTGTCAGTATTTTTTTTATTTATTTGTTTTACAGTTTTAATTTTTAAATATTTATAACAATTCTTTCTTTTTTGTTTTTATCAGCCCTGTTGGGGGGGGGGGCGCTTTGGTGAGCTATCAGGGGTCTAAACAGGCCCCTGACATCTCCCCTTTGAGACAGGGAAAGAAACTTAGGACACGATTCCCCAGTACCTTTCTCTGCAGACTCAGCTCCACTGAGGATGAATGGAGAGGAGACAGCAGCTCCTCTCCATTCATAAATTGAGACATCGTAAACACAGTTTACGATGCTCAGTGACAGTTACGAATGGACAGAGGCAGTGATCACTGATTCTGTTCATTTGTAAAACGAAGGAGCCAGTAAATGACATATTTACCGGCTCCTTCATCAGCTCTCCATCCTGACAGATCTGGGACAGGGGGCCCAGGGGAACACGGAGGGGGACTGGAGGGACTCGTGCAAATGCTTGGTACTGGCACCGATACCGATACTAGTATCGGTGTAACCCTAATAGTAATCAATAACCCATCATTGGTATTAGTGGGAGGAATAGTGCCCCATCGTTGGTAGCAGTGGGAGGAATCATGCCCCATCATGGTATCAGTGGGAGAAATAGTGCCCCAACGTTGGTAGCAGTGGGAGGAATAGTGCCCCATTGTTGGTGCCAGCAGAAAGAATAGTGCCCCCTTGTTAGTGTCACTGGGAGTAATAGTGCCAAGTGCCATATATAGGCAGGCAAAAAGGCCACATTTTCACCCCCAAGCCGCAGTTTGGAGACCACTGTTCTACAGGAAAATTGAACTGGGTTGCAGGCATCAAGAGGCACCTGCCTATGCAATGTAAGCAATTGTATTTTTATTAGAAATCAGTGTTATATCCTTACACTAATCATACTGACACATACACACAATGCTAATATTGAATGGCAATCAATCAAAGTATATTCTTGAAGTGTTAGTGATGAGTGTGTCATCAATAATAACATTTGGTGAACATTATTAAATAAATAAAGTGTAAAGCTGGTTTTCTCCAAGTTTCATTGTCTCTCTTCTTTTACTACCTAGGTTATTATACTTTTCTTAAAGATAACAAGTAGACTTAACCATATAATATTTTATTATAAATAATATCTTACAACATAGAAAAAGTACAAATGAAATAAATAAGTATATACATTTACATTCAAGGCAGAAAGTGCTTGCTGTGGATCAGCTGCATATATTGTGTTGGCATCTACACGTGACTGCATAGTTCTAGAGTGGAAAGACTATGTTCCTGCAGTGGAAGAAGAACTATACCAACACCACATAGAACATTATAACACAATCAATGTATGTTTGTTTTTCCACCACTGTCTGTTTTAAGACATTAGTGGAGGTCTATAATTCAGGCATATGTGCTTAGGTGGCATAGCTGGTACACATGGATCCATCATAATACAGGATGACAGCATTTGTGACATTCATAGATCAGATATTTCTCATTTACTAAAATAAACATCCATCATTTTTGCAATAACACAGAATAAATAGGAGGCTATTATTTCAGTAAAGAACAGCAAAGAGTCATGGTATATTGCAGCATTTTATGGCGATGTATTTAATCAGATTTCTTGTATAGTAGTAATCTCTTGAATAATGAGTGGAAAGTAAAACAATGCAAAAATGAGACAGCTTTTGGGCAGTGTTGCAGTCAAATAATGATGGCCTTGGCCAGGCATTGTGGCAACTGTCAGAGTATCTGTTTTATAGATTCATCCATCAGTGAGTATCTTGAAAATAGAAATAAAAGTATGCATATGCTATAGCCCTCAGGACATTAGCTGTCAAGCTCTGCTTAAAACATACACTGTCAAAAGTGATAATTAGGCCTTGAAAAGGAAATAGGCAACAGAGTTTACATGCCCCAGGCGTCTGTCTCTCTTGTTGGTCTAACGGTTACATAACAGACCATCTCACTAATTTAAATCCCTTTGGTGCCAGTAATCCGCAGATCTGGGAATCCCAGTTGCTCAGATTTGTGGATTTTGGTATTCCCAATCACCCTCGTTATCTCTCACAAAGAGACAGAGAGATAGGAAGGAAAATGCATAGCACAGATCGTGCAACCGTATAATACAAACCCATGCAGAGGTGGATATGGTTACTTCATGGAATCTACTGTAGATGTGGTGCATTTTATAATACTAAGAGTAAGGGCTCGTTCTTCCTTCACTACTCAAGTCATCACTGACCCGGAGGAAGAATACACACATCAGGTGTCTTAACATTTTCACATGCTTTTTTAGGTCAGTGATTCACATGACAATGAAGTTAAGATAGATATGTCAACCCTGAAGTGTGCACCTTTCAAAGTAGAGTGGACTTTCTGATTTAGCACTACTACAAGTGTTTATGGATAGTGTTTCACTGCTCAATTATAGTTGATGCTTGGAGTTCTCCTTTAAATCAACGTCCACCATCATCTGTACACATGCTGCATCATCTTGGTTTTAATACGCTCCCAAAACTATATACATTGTACTCAGGTACTGGCTTCATTATGGGCCCATTACCACGTGTGGAGTGTGTTAATGCACGTGTGTTAACGTTCCTTATGTGTAGCATTATGGCAGTCCATTGAAATCAATGCGCTTCTGACACACAAAACATCCCAGTTATCGAACAGGTCACAACATTTTTGCCATAATGCACTATGGTGTTTTTGCCATGTGTTGCATTAGTGCTTTGGCATAAATGACGGGCAACACAAAGTGTTCACACATGTAATGTGCACTGTTGTAAAGCGCCACATTGCATAGATGTACATCTGCCCTGAGACTTGAAATATAATGGCCTGCAAGGACCAGAACTGCATCCCTGATTACAATATACTGTAGCTTACAACATTATACATTGACTATGTTTAATTCTCAACTAATTCTTCATCCTCGCTGCTGCTGTCTGATTCTTGATACAAGGAGATAGTAGCCTGAACTGGGAAGTTCCTCAGCAGTTCCTCTGCCTCCTGGTACAGAAAATCGTAACACTTTGACTTGGGCCAGAACAACCTGAAAGGTAAGACAAACAGAACGAAGACAGAATGTTATATAGCCTATAGGTGAAAAAGGGAAAGAACATTATGGAACTGGCATCACAATTAAATATATATTGTAACACATTTATTAACAAATTAGTGCAAAGTGCAGTAATCCATAGCAACCAGATTTTAACAAAGCCTGGTTGAAATTTGGGTCCTTGCTGGTTTGTATGGGTTACTGTATGCTGTATGTTGCTGTTTGCCTTGAGACATGGCTTACAACAGATTGCAAGGGTCCTTAGCGCTCAGCGGGACTCCATGGGATAGCACTAAGGGGCATACTTTCCTCCCTCTTTCTTTGCTCTGCAGGTTGCCATTGGTGATTGCAGCAGGATTCATCCCATAGCAAAAGGCTGCCATTGGTTTATATTGGAGGGTGCTCTTAGTTCACACTTTCAACGCCTATAAAAATCTGCTGTCTCCCACTATGTCCTGTGGACCCAATCATGGTTTTGCAAAGAGCAGCCCCGATCCTTCTCTTTTGGGGTTCCCCTCCCCTTCTTGGCTCCTCTTTGAAGAGTGCCCCCATAACAAGCCACTTGCTATGGGGGCACTCATGCGTGCTTGCTCCTGAGCCACCCTGTATGTGTCTACTGACACAGATCGAGTGGCTCAGCCCTGCTCCCTTGTCACAGCATTTGAATGACACTGAATGACATGGCTCCCGCTGCTATCATCTGCCCAATGAGGAGGGAGACAGCAGAGAGACTAGCTGCTCTAATACACATTGCTGGATCAGGATCGTGCTTGGGTAATTACAAGGGGGGAGTGCTGGGGGGATATTGCAGCACAGAAGGTTTTCTTTACCTTAATGCATATAATAGGATAATGCTTTATGCCTTATACACATGACCGGACTTTTCGACCAAACGGGTCCGACAGAACGAATCCATCGGACAATTCGATCATGTGTGGGCTTCATCTGACCTTTTCTGTCGAAAAATCTGTCAGACTTTAGAAATAGAACATGTTTCAAATCTTCCGACGGACTCGAGTCCGATCATAAAATCTGTTCGTCTGTATGCTTCTCCAACGGAAAAAAAAAGGATGCAAGGGCAGCTATTGGCTACTGGCTATGAACTTCCTTATTCTAGTCGCTTCGTACGTCATCACGTTCGAAACGATCGGACTTTGGTGTGATCGTGTGTAGACAAGTCCGTTTCTGTCGGAACTCCGTCGAAAAGTCCTTCAGAGTTCAGTCGGACAAAAAGTCCGGTTGTGTGTACACGGCATTAGAACCACTTTAAACTCTTGTCATAGTGTTTGTAGTAGAGTAGAGGTTTAGTCATCCATAATATCTGGATGGACAACGTGACTGTATTTTCTGGTTGATATTTTTGTTTTAGCCAGGATGGCTATATTTAGCATTGAATATTTTATTTATTTAAGGTTACCCCTTAAAAGACACTATGGCCAATAAAATATTCCACTAAAGATTTAACCATTTGTATTATTATTGTGTGTTGTTTTTTTTGCCTTAGTATTATTAAGATTGTTTAATGGCTCCTTTGTGCTATCCCATGCAAAGTGATGTGCCTTATCCTAGGGCAGTGATGGCGAACCTTGGCACTCCAGATGTTTTGGAACTACTTTTCCCATGATGCTCAACTACAATGCAGAGTGCATGAGCATCATGGGAAATGTAGTTCTGGGGTGCCAAGGTTCGCCATCACTATCCTAGAGCATGCAATCAGAGATAAGCTTTTAGTAGGCATCATGTTTAAAATAATGAAAAAGGCCATCTAACATAATTACACAGCCACCAATTACCTGCGGTTAGCAACAGATGTTTGTCCCTGAACGTAAATAAATTGCGCAGAGACAATCATCTGTCCCTAACCCGAAGGGTATCGTTGGCTGTGTGCCTGCATCCAAACATCAGTGGACAGCTGTATACTGTCACTGCTTTGTACCTGTTCACCCTCTCCATTTGGACAGCAACTGAAACATTTTCACCCTGTGAATGAGGCCTAAAGCTAACTTCAGAATAAGCAAATAATGTCTAAATACATTTGTGGTGGGTATTCCTACTTGAATCTTGCTGCACTTTGTGTACTTCTTCCAGATCTATGTAGTAATCAAATGTAAATCTCTGTACAGGAGCTTCCTGTAATAAAGACCAGTCAGAGCTGCGCTCTCTCCTTGTGCAGGGTGACCGGTCTTATCTTTGCCCCTGTAACGCCATATTCGGCGACCCATCGCAGTTTGCTACGAAAGTGGCGTTCCATCGCCGCCATCTTGCTACACCCCACACTCGTCCACAGTAAGGCCCCTTTCACACTGGGGCGGTAGGGGGCGTCGGCGGTAAAACAGCGCTATTTTTAGCGCTGTTTTACCGCGGTATTCGGCCTCTAGCGGTGCGGTTTTAACCCCCGCTGGCGGCCGAAAAGGGGTTAAAACCCCTCGTATAGCGTGGATATAGCCGCGGTATTACCGTGGTATAGCCGCGCTGTCCCATTGATTTCACCGCTCCTTCACCGCTCCAAAGATGCGGCTCGCAGGAGATTTTTTCTTCTCCTGCCAGCGCACCGCTTCAGTGTGAAAGCCCTCGGGCTTTCACACTGAAAAAACAGCGGAGGCTGTTTAGGGGCGGTTTGCAGGCGCTATTATTAGCGCAATAACGCCTGCAAACCGCCCCAGTGTGAAAGGGGCCTAAGGATACACTAAGAAGGGGGAAAGCGGACATGTTGTTACACCCACCGGAGTTTTGCATTTTAGACGTATTTATAACAGAAAAGTCAGTTTATATAGTGAAATTCAGTGCTTACAACTCCGTCTGACTACTTAGATGTTGAATTTTAAAAACAGCGGCAACCCTGCTCATCTCACAGGTTTGCTAATCTGACAGAAATTCGCTGCTTTTAAAAGTCAACATCTAAGTAGTCAGACGGAGTTGTAAGTACTGTATTTCACTATAGAAACTGACTTCACTGTTATAAATACGTGTAATATGCAAATCTCCGGTGGGTGTAACAACATGTCCGCTTTCCCCTTCTTAGTGTATCCTTACTGTGGACGAGTGTGGGGTGTAGCAAGATGGCGGCGATAGAACGTCACTTCTGTAGCAAACTGCGATGGGTCGCCGAATATGTCGTTACACCCCCTCTGTAGTTTTTTTGCAGGCAACCTGTAGTGGGAAGAGCCTGCTGGGTCTTTCCCACAGCTCTCCTCTCCGAACATGTACAGCAATGGTTCTCAACCTCAGTCCTCAAGTACCCCCAACAGGCCATGTTTTGGGAATTTCTCTTAGATAAAATAGGTGTCCAAAATACCAAGCCATTGACTCTCATTTAAAGCACATGTGCAAGATAAAGGAAAACCTGCAAACATGACCTGTTGGGGGTACTGGAGGACAGGGTTGGGAACCACTGGTGTACAGCACAGTGATGATGTCACTGCTACGTTTACAAGATAGTATCTGGATTTGCAAAAGCGTTTGATGCACACATGTGGATATATGCTTTGTGACTATTGAGAAACATATTGAAATGAATGTTTTTGTGCCTGGAGGTCAGCTTTAAACAATTGTTGGGAAACGAAATGATGATACTGTGTTACAAAATCTGTTTCTCTCTCAAAAAAAAAAAAAGAAAAGCCAGCATTTCCCAAACTGCCAGAGTAGTAACAGTTCAATAAAGCTCTTCACAATCCAATCTAGTCTCTGAAGTGTCTTTACTTATCATAGGAAGTTTATCTCATGATTGCAGCACCCTCCCTCTCTCCACTACAACAACAAACAGATTGCAGATATATTATCACACTGCTTTTTCCACTATGCAGCTCCAAGACCTAATCAAAAAACAAACCTCCTCCTAATAGTACAAATGTATCTCTCTCTCTCCACATCTGCATATACACTCAATTGTCAAAAGTATTGGGACGCCTGCCTTTACACGCACATAAACTTTAAAGGCATCCCAGTCTTAGTCCGTACGGTTCAATATTGAGTTGGCCCACCCTTTGCAGCTATAACAGCTTCAACTCTTCTGGGAAAGCTGTCCACAAGGTTTAGAAGTGTGTCTATGGGAATGTTTGGCCCTGATGTGGATGAGAAGGCCTGGCTTGCAGTCTCAGCTCTAATTCATCCCAAAGGTGTTCTATCAGGTTGAGGTCAGGACTCTGTGCAGGCCAGTCAAGTTCCTTCACCCCAAACTTGCTCATCCATGTCTTTATGGAAGAATGGTCAAACATTCCCACAGACACACTCCTAAACCTTGTGGACAGCCTTCCTAGAAGGGTTGAATCTGTTATAGCTGCAAAGGGTGGGCCAACTCAATATTGAACCCTACAGACCAAGACTGGGATGCCATTAAAGTTCATGAAGCTTGATTCTAAAAATGTTCCACCAGGCAACAAGTGTTGCACTGCGCTAGGAAAAAGAGTTGTGTGCTTAGCCATATCACTTACCAAGAAGTACTAAATATTATTTAAAGTGTAACTAAAGGCAAACACTTTTTTTTTTAGTTGTGGATGGAGTGGAGAGGGATTACAACACAGATTAGGTTTTTTACTGCTGTCTGTAATTCACCCTATTTGTCTTGTTTACTATTATAATCAAACGTGAAAGTAAAAGAAAATCCCAAATTTTGGGTTGACATCAAAACACTAAGGCCCCTTTTCACACTAGGGCGGGAGGTGCGTCGGCGGTAAAGCGCTGCTATTATTAGCGGCGCTTTTCTGTCGTTTTAGCTGCGGTATTCTGCAGAGGCGCTTTGCCGGCAGTATAGCCGCACTGCCCCATTGATTTCAATGGGCAGGAGCGGCGAAGGAGCGGTATACACTCCGCTCCTTCTCCGCTCCAAAGATGCTGCTAGCAGGACTTTTTTTCCCGTCCTGCTAGCGCACCGCTCCAGTCTGCAAGCCCTTGGGGCTTGCAGACTGGAGACACAGCAGCGGCTGTTTCAGGTCGGTTTGCAGGCGCTATTTTTAGCGCAATATCACCTGTAAACCGTCCGAGTGTGAAAGGGGTCTTACAGAGGGGAAAATCTTCCATGGGGAGTTCTGACAACCCTGGTGACACACAGGGATACCCTCAATTTCGAGGGATTTCCTCTCACTTTCAGTGTTGGCTGTAGTACAGGATGTGAAAGGAAATCTCCCCGATGGGACACAGATGGTAAAAAATAAACGGAAAAAAAAACTGACAGGGTTATAACTTTCCCTTACTCTATCCAAAATGAAAAAAAAAAATAGTTTTGCCTTTAGTAACACTTTAAAGCTGACCATACTTTATATGTTACGTATTGGTGTTATCATCTAAAGCAGTTATAAGGTTGTCCCAATTTGATGAACCAACTATCACTAGTAAATACATGTACTTACCTAACAGGGTGCTGAAAAGCTGGCAGTTTCGCTTTTTCTGTAATGGCTCCCTGATTTGAACTGTGTGACTAAAATATAAGATAACAATTCTTAGATCACAAGGAAATAAAAGGTGTTACCCATTACATAGGAAATGTAATATTATTCATTACAAAAACAATGCTAACTGCTTACAATGAAAAGTGAGAATGATAAATCTGCACATAGTAAGGGAGATGTAATGTAAGAAGTTTGGATCCCTTGTTGCATTGCGTTGTACTGAGATGATGGAAATGTCTGGAGCAAGGACAGTTCTTAAAGAGGAACTTCAGTCATTTTTTCATATTTCTGCCTAATAAATCTTCTGCCCTTGTTGTTTTAACTTTGGATAGCAAAACATTTTTTTTTCTAGTAAATACCTTATACAGCCCACTTCCTGTTTCTTGTCTGGTCGTTAGCCTAGGCTTATGACATCATGCACAGCTCTCTCTCATGAGAGTTCCCCAGGAAGGGAGGGGGGGGGGGATGCGTCATAAGAAGGCCAATGAGAGCTGCAGAGCTGGAGGTGTGCCTCTGTGCCTCTGTGTAAATCCATGAAGTGAACAGGCAGCAGCTCCAGCCGCCCACAAATGGTTGCAGCCAGACTCAGTGGAGGGAGATTTCTGAAGCTTATTTGGCAAGTACAGAATCACAGTATATCAGTGGCGGCTCGTCCATAGGGGGTGCACGGGTGCCACCCCCCCACTCAACAGTGACAAAAAAAAAAAAATAATAATATTTTTTTTTTAACCACTTGCTTACAGGGCACTTAAACCCCCTCCTATCCAGACCAATTTTTAGCTTTCAGTGCTGACGCATTTTGAATGACAATTGCGCGGCCATACAACACTGTACTCAAATGAAATTTTTATAACTTTTTCCCCACAAATAGAGCTTTCTTTTGGTGGTATTTGATCACCTCTGCGGTTTTTATTTTTTGTTAAAAAAAAAAATGTAAAAAGACCGAATTTTAAAAAAAATATTTTTTTTTTTTTATATTTTGTTATAAAATTTTAAAAAGGGTAATTTATCTCCTTCATTGATGTACGCTGATGAGACGGCACTGGTGGGCACTGATAGATGGCAGTGATGGGCACTGATGGGTGGCAGTGATGGGCACTGATGGGTGGCAGTGATGGGCACTGATCTGGTACATTGATAGGCAACACTGCTAGGTGGCACTGATTGGCACCACTGGTGGGCATTGATAGGTGACACTTGTGGGCATTGATAGGTGGCACTTGTAGGCATTGATAGTTGGCACTCATGGGCATGGATACGTGGCACTGGTGGGCACTGTCAGGTGGCAATGTCAGGTGGCACTGGCAGGGGGTACTGGTGGCACAATTGAGGCATTATTGCCTCCTCCTCTTCGGGACCGATGTACCTTGCTGGTGAGCCGGTGATCGGCTTTTTTTTCTCCTCGGACTGTCAGCGCGAGGAGAAAAAAAAACGATCACAGGGCTTTTGTTTTTCATTGGCTGACAGCTGATCACATGGTAAGGGGCCGGGATCGGCCCCTTACTTGGATCGGTGATCAGCCGAGTCTCAGTGACTCGGTGACCACATCGCGCTCGGTGCGCGCCCTGCAGGGGGCGTGCAGGGCGCGTGCACAGGGGAGGCCGTCATATGACGTCCTCCTGGGAATTAAGGTCCGCGCTGTAGCCGTCATTCGGCTATAGCGCGGATATCAAGCGGTTAAAAGTCTCCTTTAAAAAAAAGAAAAAAGTGTTCTTTAAGTGCACTGTGTTTGGGCACTGGACACAGTGCACTATGGGAAGCACCACGTCAATGCAGTCACAAGATTGCAGATGTGGCGCTTCATTTGCGGGCTATTAACCCGCCTTGCGGCGCAAGCCAAGGCACTGATCAGCTTTCACCCGTAGTATACTACAGGCGGGAGCTGCTTTGTTTAAGCGAGGATGAGGCAGGAGAGGAGAGGAGCAAATCATGCTGGGATTGAGGTTGTGCACACCACGTGACTCAGACCAGGTAGCAGAGTGAGTGTACAGCTCCTAGTCGGGGGATAGAGAAGCCGCCTATTGAAGTGTGATGGACAGTGAGGAGCGGTCTGACACATCATACAGAGGACAGTGTGTGCAGGTAGGACCAGAGACCGATCAGCTTCACTGTTTCCTGTATATAAAAAGGGATTGTGTGGTTGAAGGATAGAGCAGGGAGAAACCAATGTAAATAAAGAGCTCTGGAGAAAGGGATTGATTATAGCTCAAACTGGCTACACACATTGTACTAGTTTTGTTCCATGTTTGGTTTAAGGGCAAACAGCAGTAATCAAGGAGATTTTTCTACACAGTGACTGTCACACACAGGCAGTGCTAATAATGAGCAGAAAGGGTTGCTTCGCTGTATGAGTTAACTTGTGCATGTGTATTATTTTTATTTCTTTTTTTCTTTTTTTAACATATAAAATTTTACATTTTGAAAAAACATGCCTGTGCACATATAGTTGCGTATGAGGCAGCATTAGATCAGGCACAGTGAGGCTGCATTAGATCAGGCACAGTGAGGCTGCATTAGATGGGCACAGTGAGGCTGCATTAGATGGGCACAGTGGCTGCGTTTGATGACACAGTGGCGGCAATTTATGGGCACAGTGGCTGTGTTTGATGGTACAGTGGCGGCGATTGATGGGCACAGTAGCTGCGTTTGATGGAGGTTTTTTTTTATAACTTTTCAGTTTGTTTGCGCACCCCCAAAAATTTTGAGCACCAGCCGCCACTGCAGTATATATAAAATAATATGCAAAGTGGTTGATAGGAAGCTTCAGAATGGTGAAGATGTTTTTATTACAAAGTATATGAGCAGACTGCAGTTCCTCTTTCATGCTTTTGCTGCCAATTTCACTTTTTCATACTTCAATGGGAAATTGTTACTTTGTCAGGGAGGGGGCTAACACAGGCACCTGCACAGCTAATTTTAACCGCTTTATCAAGAACATGCTAAAATGTGCACAGTGTATGGCCAGCTTAAAGTGGAACTAAAGATCTGCTGTCACAAACAGAAAGCAAGCACACTCTCTATTGCAGAAGAGACATGCAATGGCTCTTCTACAATAAGATGCACCTACCTGCCTGCTTGTTGTCTTCTCCAGGATTTAAACTGAGCTGTGCATGTGCAGCTTAATTTACACCACTGGCCCAGTCTCTGTGTGTGAGTGGCATCACCCTGCACCAGCCAATAAAGATGATCGAAGACTGGCACACAGCAGAGGATGCCAGGGCCAGCGAGGGATGGGACCATTGAAGCAAAGGTAAGTTTAGTCAGTGGCGTTGCTATGGGGGGTGCGGACCGCACCCGGGTGACACCTGGCAGAGGGGTGACACCATTAAATAGCAAGTAATATCATTGCTGGGGTAGCACATTGCAATGGCTTCTATCTCTAAGTGATTCTTTCATCAAGTGATATGCACTTCATTCTCTGCACTGGGTTCTGCCTCACCTGATCATTACTTCTGTCTCTTTACAGGTATGTGTCAGCTCATCCACATCTTCCACCGTTAACTGAAATTGGGATCTGCCTGCTGTCTCTGTGTGTGTGTGTTATTCTGGTATGTGTCAGCTCATCCACATCTTCCACCGTTAACTGCAATTGGGATCTGCTTGCTGTCTCTGTGTGTGTGTGTCTCTCTGGTATGTGTCAGCTCATCCACATCTTCCACCGTTAACTGCAATTGGGATCTGCTTGCTGTCTCTGTGTGTGTGTGTCTCTCTGGTATGTGTCAGCTCATCCACATCTTCCACCGTTAACTGCAATTGGGATCTGCTTGCTGTCTCTGTGTGTGTGTGTCTCTCTGGTATGTGTCAGCTCATCCACATCTTCCACCGTTAACTGCAATTGGGATCTGCTTGCTGTCTCTGTGTGTGTGTGTCTCTCTGGTATGTGGCCTTCTCTATCTGTTGCCCTGTGCGAACAACCATGACATTATTTGTTTTTCTGGACTGTCTTACCTAAGTTTTATGTGTTGATCTTGTCTTGGCCTCTTGCTATTCTGACTTTTGAAGCAAAAAGTTCACTTTGATTGCTAGGCACTCTTATAGTCACTCATGATTAATTAACGAACTTCAACCCCACCCTTATAACAGTATCTATTTGAGCATCCTTAAGGGGCTAGCACATTGCTGGGGTAGCACATTGCAATGGCTTCTATCTCTAAGTGATTCTTTCATCAAGTGATATGCACTTCATTCTCTGCACTTCAGCGATTGCACGAAGCAAACAAATACAGCAATCTGCACTGGAAAGCAGCTAACAGACTGCAGGTGACCCATCTCTCTATTAAGCTCTCCTTCCACTCTGTAACATGCACTCTCTACCACTGCTTCTGACACTCCTGTCCTCTCTCCTCAAACTCTCTTACCTTCACCCCCCCTCTCCACCCGCCTGCTTATACATATCACCCTGCCTTCTGTCTTCCCCCTACTACTGCTCTTACCAACTCTCGCTCATTCTACATCCATACACTGATAAAACCTCCAGTACTCTGAGACATGCCCCTTCACATAAATCACAGTCCCACATTACCTCCCTCACCCTCCTGCTTCTCCTAATCTCTGGTGACATATCCCCAAACCCTGGGCCACCATCATCTGTCTTTGCCCAACGCTCCCATCCCCCTACACCCTCTGGCAGGAGCCGCAACCCACAGAACTTGGTCCATATTCCTCTTTCCAAAACCAGCCCCCCCTTTTCCTGTGCCCTGTGGAATGCACGTTCTGTCTGCAACAAACTCGCCGCCCTCCACGACCTCTTCATCACAAATTCCTTTAACCTTCTTGCCATTACTGAAACCTGGCTTCATGAATCGGATACTACTTCTCCTGCTTCCATCTCCCATGGGGGCCTTCTCTGGACTCACTCCCCCAGACCAAGTGGACGGAAGGGAGGTGGAGTGGGAATCCTTCTAGCCCCATGCAGCACCTATCAGGTTCTTCACCCACCTCCCTCTCTGACACTCTCCTCTTTTGAGGCACATTGCATTCGTCTTTTCTCTCCCATTTCTCTAAGAATTGCTGTCATCTACCGGCCCCCTGGACCGGTATCAGCCTTTCTTGATGACTTCTCTGCCTGGCTACCCTACTTTCTCTCTTCTGAAATCCCCACAATTATTCTTGGGGACTTCAACATCCCTGTCAACACTAACACTACTATTACTTCTAAACTTCTCAGTCTAACCTCATCGCTTGACCTGAAGCAATGGATACAGGCTCCTACCCACTCCAACGGCAACACCCTTGACCTTGCCTTCTCCTATCTGTGCACTCCGTGCAACCTTTCCAACAATCCATTCCCACTCTCTGATCACCACCTTATTAGTTTTGCTCTCTCCTTGACTTCCACCTCTTCTCCCTCCAACCGCCCAACAGTTACACGCAGAAACCTTCGCCACCTCAACCCTTCTCTTCTCTACTCTGCTACTGATCACCTCTATGACAAAATCTCCCCCCTGTCCTGCCCCAACCTAGCTACTTTCATTTACAACAGCTCACTGTCCTCCTCCCTAGACAAGCTGGCCCCCCTCACTACACGCAGAATTAGGCCCCGACTGCTACAACCCTGGCAAACAGATGACACCAGAAGTCTCAGAAAACGTAGCCGCGCTCTTGAGCGCCTGTGGCATAAGACTAAGACCCAGGAAGACTTCACACAATATAAATCTGCCCTCCTAAAATACTACTCCTGCCTTCACACTGCCAAACAGACCTACTTTATCACACTCATCAACACCTTCTCATCCAGTCCACGTCAACTCTTCTCTACCTTCAATACTCTACTCTGTCCTCCACTGCCTCCACCCACCAACTCAATCACCGCCCAGGAGATTGCCAATCACTTCAAAACTAAGATTGATACAATTCATGAGGAGATCGCCAATGCGCAAAAACCTCCCCCATGCAACACCCCATGTCCACAGATACAGTCATTACTTCCCTCATTCAACCCTGCTACTACTACTGAGGTTGCTAAACTTTTATCTAGCACTCATCTAACCACTTGCCCCCTGGATCCTGTTCCCTCGCAAATGCTACGCTCACCCTCTGACTCGATTCTACGCTCGCTAACTCACATTCTCAACCTCTCCCTCTCTTGTGGCATCTTCCCAAACTCTCTAAAACATGCGCTAGTCACCCCCATACTAAAAAAGCCCTCACTGGATCCCACCAATCTCAACAACTTACGTCCCATCTCCTTACTCTCCTTCTCCTCCAAACTTCTTGAAAGACTGGTCTACAACCGATTAAGTGACCATCTGACCATGAATAAACTTCTTGATCCCCTTCAGTCCGGTTTTCGCCCTCAACACTCCACGGAAACTGCTCTCCTTAAACTCTCAAATGACCTACTAATGGCTAAAGCCAATGGACACTATTCTGTACTACTTCTCCTGGATCTCTCTGCTGCCTTTGACACAGTGGACCACCCACTCCTCCTCGAAAAACTCCACTCCTTTGGTCTCCGTGACTGCACTCTTCGCTGGTTCTCATCCTACCTATCCCACCGCTCCTTCAGTGTCACTTACAACTCTACTTCCTCCTCTCCTCTTCCTTTTTCCGTTGGGGTCCCCCAAGGTTCTGTTCTCGGACCTCTCCTTTTTTCAATCTACACCACCTCCTTGGGTCAGTTGATTGCCTCCCACGGCTTTAAATATCATCTCTACGCTGATGACACCCAAATCTATCTCTCCACCCCCCAGCTCTCTCCATCTGTCTCCTCACGCATTACCAACTTATTAGCAGACATATCAGCCTGGATGTCACATCACTTTCTCAAACTCAACCTATCCAAAACCGAGCTCATGATATTTCCTCCCTCAGGTGCCACTTCCCCTGATCTCCCTGTCAAGATCAACGGCTCAACTATCAACCCATCTCCCCACGCCAAGGTCCTAGGTGTAATCCTGGACTCTGAACTAACCTTTCGACCCCACATTCTATCACTATCCAAAGCTTGCCGCCTCTGTCTTCGCAACATCTCCAAGATACGCCCCTTCCTAACCATCGACACCACAAAGCTTCTAATCCACTCCCTGGTCATCTCCCGCCTTGACTACTGCAACTCCCTCCTCATTGGTTTACCTCTAAATAGGCTATCCCCACTTCAGTCCATCATGAACGCTGCGGCCAGGCTCATCCACCACACAAACCGCTCAGCGTCTGCTACACCCCTCTGCCAATCCCTCCATTGGCTGCCACTCAGTCACCGAATTAAATTCAAGATACTAACTATAACTTACAAAGCCATCCACAACTTGGCCCCTAGCTACATCTCTAACCTAGTCACAAAATACCAACCTAATCGTTCTCTTCGCTCCTCCCAAGACCTCCTGCTCTCAAACTCCCTTGTCACCTCATCCCATGCTCGCCTTCAGGACTTCTCCAGAGCCTCCCCCATCCTCTGGAATGCTCTACCCCAATCCGTCCGTTTTTCTCCTACTTTATCCACTTTCAGACGATCCCTGAAAACTCATCTCTTCAGAGAAGCCTATCTGGCCCCCACCTAACAACTGTACATTTATCTTCTCAATCAGCACATCACCCACAGTTATTACCTCTTGTATCTCTTGACCTCCCCTCTTAGATTGTAAGCTCTAAGGAGCAGGGCCCTCTGATTCCTACTGTATCAAATTGTATTGTATTTGTACTGTCTACCCTCAAGTTGTAAAGCGCTACGTAAACTGTGGGTGCTATATAAATACTGTATAATAATAATAATAATAATAATATCCGAGCACATTGGTGTCATCCCCATCCGTGACAGCGTACAGATCGGCCCAAAACTAGCTTCCCTGGCAGGGCACTATGGCAGGCTACACAGAAGAGAGTCTGCTGGGGGGAGGGAGCGTGTGTGTGACACCCTGTTTTACCGCACCAGGTGACACCCACCCTAGTGACGCCACTGAAGCTAGTTCCGCTTTAAGACTGTATAACTGTGTTGGAAGCAAAAAAAAAAGCAATTATAAAAACGAAAACAAAGGATAATAGCACCGATAATGATATGGTCTGTATAGAGACCTCAGAGATTTTGCCATTACAAACCTCTTTTTTAATACAATAATGCATAGGAGCACCATGTTCACCACATTTGTTTGGGTAGTTACCTGCAGTATATTGTTAGAGGTTTGCTGTGCGGGTATTGATGTCACTGGAGTTTCATACCAGGGTCTCCACATCCTCACACACCTGGAAAATACACAAAGGGCACTCAGTGTGACCACATACAGAACACAACAAGCACTTACCCCAGATTAAGTACTCCTTAACCACTTAAGGACCGGGCCTATTTTTCAAAAATGTTGTTTACAAGTTAAAATCAATTTCTTTATTTTCTTTATATTATACTGTTTAATACCTGTCTCACCCTGATCTGCACATGCTCAGTTGCTCCCCATTTTTAGGTATTTTTATGCACTGCCCAGTTTGTAGAGGCCGATCTGCTGTTAGCCTTAACTCAGAATTAAACCATCCTATTCTTTACAACCAAGGAAGCTGCTTCTGTTTGATCTGCAACTTCCATGGTGCTACACATGTGATCAGGTATAACTCCAGTCATTTGATAGTGTGACAGTTTGGTTGAGGACACAAGCAAATGTGACAGTTAACAAATAAATCGATGGGTTTAGTTCTGCTTTATGATTTACTGCTGTTCAGGGGTGTAGCGTCACATATGGCGACCCATCACATTTGGCTACCCACTAGAGTGCGCATGCGCAACGCCGCCATATGCATTCCAACACTTTTACAACACACTAAAACTGTCAGATAATGTTACAGAACTGACGTTGAACTGCGCTTGCGCAGTTATTATGTGGCTCCACCCCTAAGTCCAGGTTCAAACACCCCCCATGCAAGTGGACATAAAGTCAGAATATAATTATGCCGAGCGAAGCGAGGCCGCACCCGAAGTGTGGCGAGCGAAACGAGCCCACGAGGGGCCCTGTTGCAAAGTGGCTTGAACCTGGACTTAGGGGTGGAGCCGCTTTTAGTATGCTGTTTTTTCGTAAAAGTGTTGGAACGCATATGGCGGCGTCGCGCATGCGCACTCCAGTGGGTAGCCAAATGTGATGGGTCGCCATATGTGGTGCTACAGGGGCACTGGGCTTCAGCAAAATGGCAGCATCCAGCAAGAAGAAACAGGAATAGTGCTGGAGACAGTTTATAGTGCTGGAGGCATGTATGTTCCTTCCTAAAGAACATTCTTTTTTTATCAAGTTGTTTTGGGTAAAATTCAGCTTTAAGAGGAAATACAGAGGTTGCCATTGCTGATATTCCCTTCTGAACATACTACTTCCCTGGCTTTGGTGTAGATCCAAATGTTTCAGTATTTTCCAAGTCACTAATTAAGAACAAGTATGCTGAATAGGTACCCTTACTTTGTTCAGGTCTGAAAGTACTGAGGCCAGAAACAGCCAGGCAACATACATTTTCAAAAGGGGATTAGAAAGGGCAGCTCCTTTAGTAATCACACATTCGATTTCCTATAACAGCTCATAGACATACAGTAAAGCTCGCCACACACACTACAATCTGGTTATGCGATCTCCTTTAGATCCACCAACAACTGTGTAGTACAAGGGCCTGCCTGATTGGATACAAATTGATCAGATAGATTAGGCAACCCCTCAAAATACATATGTGTAGTAAATCTGATTGTACAAAGACTGTATACTCATGTTGTAACGTTTACAAATGTTACAATTTGACGGTACAATCATTTACAATTAGCTTTAGGCCCCTTTCACACGATCGGCCCGTTAGAATCTGCCTGTCCATTTTTCAGGCGGATCCGTGCGGATGTGTCCACTGACACCCGCCTGCCATCCGATCCTACAAGATCTGCTCAAAGAAATATGGCGATACGTTCGCCATCCGTCCAGCGGTTTGGAGCCCCGCTGTTCTCTATGGGGAGATCGGATGAAAAAAGACAGCCTGTCCATTTTCATCCGATCTCCCCATAGAGAACAGCGGGGCTCTGACAGGTCCGTCCCTGCACAGTGATTGGAGACAGACCTGTCATCCGTCTGATCAGCGGGGAACAACGGAGCGATCTCCTACTGAGCTAGCGGAGTTAGTTCCACCGATCTGCCCCGTGTAAAAGGGGCCTTACATCTACTAAAACTAAAATGTAACAAGAGCCACATAAAATATCTTGTCTATTTATATATGATCAGGCAGACCCTTGCACTACATAGCTGTTGGTAGATCTGAGATTACACAATCAGATTGTAATGTGTATGGTGACTCTAACAAGGGAACACAGAATACAGCTATTGTACATACCGTATTTACCTGTGATTTTTAATATAATTTTACAAAAACAAACTGAAGCTATTTTAAATAATGCAATTTTTGTTTGATTTTTTGCTAATTGTGCCATGACATCTAAGTACAGCTGAATGCTAACTATTGGTGTTATGGGCTACACAACATCATCACATACAAATACATGCACATCACACTGATGGCTCTATACACAATAATAGTCAAAGTAGCTGAACTGTTCTGGCATTGCAGTAATATTAGTGGCAGCAGTCATTATAGTAAACCAATAGGATGTATGACAGACCTGGCAGCATCAGAAGTGTGCTGGGCTCTCCTCTGCTCTCCTGTCTGATGAGATTGCATTGTGATCCTGTCTATTCCTTCTCCTCCAATGCTGTGTCTGTATAGTGTCCTAGCTCCTGTCATTTTATCCTCCCTAAGAGGCCACGCCCCCTACAGCAGGGGGAGACACCGAGGTGTCAGTGCAGCCAGAGAGTACACATGGCCAGGTGTCAATGTACACACAGGGGGATCAGGACACGTGCTGGGGCAGATGGCTGGGAGAGAGCTGGCCCCCTCCTCCTCCTCCTCCTCCACTAGACCTGACACTCATCACATCACTATTACAGCACTCTCTGCTATCTCAATTCATTGCATCTCTTCTACATTGGATCGAAATTGTATATTATGTCTACATACTTTATTTCCCTGCAGTTCAAACTCTTATTATATTATATTTGAGTATTGTGCTTATGTTTATTATTGTTATTCAGGATATGTGTGAGTGTCGTATAAATATATATATATATATATATATATATAAAATTGTCACACTATATAAACTGTATATATACCAGGCGCCGTCAATAAATTTGTTTAGTTTCTTTCCGTTCCGTATTAAAATTAGTTCGTATTCCGTAATTGATGTCCGAAATTCAATTCCTCTAGATTGTAAGCTCTGACGAGCAGGGCCCTCTGATCCCCTCCTATATTGATTTGTATTGTAAGTGTACTGTCTGCCCTCATGTTGTAAAGCGCTGCGCAAACTGTTGGCACTATATAAATCCTGTTTAATAATAATAATAATTCGGATTCGTACGAAATACGAATTTTCATTAGATTCGTAAACTTTTCGTAACAATTACGAATGTTCGTTATGATGAATTTATCATTATGAGGGGCTCCCACCATCCCGGTGCTGTGCTGACTTCCTGGGGTTTTTAACTTCATCATAACAAATATTCGTAGTTAACGAACATTCTGTCTGATTCTGTTGGAACGGAATTTGGATCCGAAGTTCGTATACGAAATTTCGTATTTCGTACAGAATTTGTATGCATAAAAATTCACATTTCGGATTCGTACGAAACTAATCACACATGTCTAATATATACAGTATCTCACAAAAGTGAGTACACCCCTCACATTTTTTGTAAATGTTTTATTATACCTTTTCATGTGACAACACTGAAGAAATGACACTTTGCTACAATGTAAAGTAGTGAGTGTACAGCTTGTATAACAGTGTAAATTTGCTGTCCCCTCAAAATAACTCAACACACAGCCATTAATGTCTAAACTGCTGGCAACAAAAGTGAGTACACCCCTAAGTGAAAATGATCTGAAAAAAGAATTTTTGCTCTACATAAATATGGCGTAGGCTATAAGAAGATTACCAAGACCCTAAAACTGAAGCACGGTGGCCAAGACCATACAGCGGTTTAGCAGGACAGGTTCCACTCACAACAGGCCTCGCCATGGTTGACCAAAGAAGTTGAGTGCACGTGCTCAGCATCATATCCAGAGGTTGTCTTTGGGAAATAGACATATGAGTGCTGCCAGCATTGCTGCAGAGATTGAAGGGGTGGGGGGTCAGCCTGTCAGTGCTCAGACCATATGCTGCACACTGCATCAAATTGGTTTGCATGGCTGTCATCCCAGAAGGAAGCCTCTTCTAAAGATGATGCACAAGAAATCCCGCAAACAGTTTGTTGAAGACAAGCAGACCAAGGACATGGATTACTGGAACCATGTCCTGTGGTCTGATGAGACCAAGATAAACTTATTTGGTTCAGATGGTGTCAAGCGTATGTGGCGGCAACCAGGTGAGGAGTACAAGGACAAGTGTGTCTTACCTACAGTCAAACACGCATGAGTGCTTCTGGCACTGGGGAGCTACAGTTCATTGAGGAAACCATGAATGCCAACATGTACTGTGTCACTGTACTGTGACATACTGAAACAGAGCATGATCCCCCCCCCCTTCAGAGACTGGGCCGCAGGGCAGTATTCCAACATAACGACCCCAAACACACCTCTAAGATGACCACTGCCTTGCTAAAGAAGCTGAGGATAAAGTTGATGGACTGACTGGGGGCCAAGCATGTCTCCAGACCTAAACCCTATTGAGCATCTGTGGGGTATCCTCAAACGGAAGGATACCGGAACGGAAACATTCACCAGCTCAGTGATGTTGTCATGGAGGAGTGGAAGAGGACTCCAGTGGCAACCTGTGAAGCTCTGGTGAACTCCATGCCCAAGAGGGTTAAGGCAGTGCTGGAAAATAATGGTGGCCACACAAAATATTGACACTTTAGGACCAATTTAGACATTTTCACTTAGGGGTGTACTCACTTTTGTTACCAGCGGTTTAGACATTAATGGCTGTGTGTTGAGTTACTTTGAGGGGACAGCAAATTTACACTGTTATACAAGCTGTACACTCACTACTTTACATTGTAGCAAAGTGTCATTTCTTCAGTGTTGTCACATGAAAAGATAGAATAAAATGTTTACAAAAATGTGAGAGGTGTACTCACTTTTGTGAGATACTGTGTGTGTATATATATATATATATATATATATATATATATATAGTTTATATAGTGTGACAATTTAATTCCCGGAATGGACTGTTTAAAAAAAAGTAAATAAACACCTCTCCCTTTTTCAAATGATCGGATGAAATTTGAAGACAACATTTTACTGATCTTCTGTAAGGCTGGGTTCACACTGCTGCATGCAGCAGCTCACAGCAGGGGTCCGGTGCATCCATGTTCACTGTTTCAGGTCCGAATTCAGTCCGCATTTTTGGATGAATTTGGACCTGAAACGGACCAGAAGACACATAGGACCCCTGTGCAATTCACACCGGAGCCTCCCCGGAGATGTGTTCACCGGCTCCATTGAGAGCCGGTCACAATCTCCTGACATCCAATTCGTAATAGTGTGAACCCAGATTTAAGATTGGAGGCACCATCTTTGCGTAAATTTTTGTGATTCCCAAATCTTGTACATTGTTTCCCCATTCATGTCCAATCCTTCTGCCATCCTTCGCACACTCAATCTTCAGGCTGGAATCACACTAGTGCGAATTGGATGAGGATTCTCAAAAAAACAAAAAAAACACCTGTAAGGCAATTGTATAATGTGCTAGTATGCATCACATACTGGCACATTATGGAATACTTACCTTAGAACAAAGCCCTCCAATGGCGCGTTGTCATCACTGAGAGGGCTGACATCTTCCCCCGGTCTGTCTTCTGGATTTGTGCGCTCCGGCTGTGTGATTGGCCGGAGCCACGATGATGTCACTCCCATGCACGGGAACCCTCGGTTCCAGCACAAAGCTCTGAAGTTCCGGCAAGGTATGCTGGACCTTCAGAGCGCATGCGTCGGTGACATAACTGGCTGCATTTAGGATGAACATCTCCTAAACTTATTATAGGCTTACCTGTAGGTAAAAATGACCAAGCGAGGTTTACAACCCTTTTAAGGTAAAAGGTTCATTTAGGTGAGCTTTGAGCCCTATATAAGGTATTATTAAAGCGATTTTTTACAGCAAGGAAATTATATAACCAGTTAGCAGATTTTATATTGCAATACGTTCTCTATAAAATGGGAAATGTAAAACCTTCATGTAAGCCTCTTGGGTTTATTGTTCTTATGGAAAGAACTTCTTTCACTTCTTCCTTCAGAAAATGTTCTTTTGGGTCCCCTTTTCTGGGTTTCAATGACAAATTGTTGAATGACCCAAAATCTCATTACTTTGGGGTTCTCATAATGTTTCCATGTCTGTAAATAGGTCTTTTTTAGTTATTATGTCATGCATGTTCCAATACTCTTCTGCATAATTAGCAGGTCATTATGTTTACATACATTGGATAGCACACACACAATTCGCCACATATATGTTTTACTGTTCAAATGTTTTCAAGGTTTACATACAACAAACAGGAAAAAAGAGACTCACATTTGAAGGAATTGACTGTAATCACAAGGCCAAGGACTATGGATCTAGGGGGGTTCATGGGGGGCCTGTCTCAAAGAGAGAATGGCATTAGTGGCACCAACCAATAGTAGCAGGACATTAAGGCTTGAGCAATGTGCAATCAAAATTAACAAGAAGAAACTTGTCTATCCACAGTTGCCAAACTTTTGCAAATTTGTGGACACGTTCATGTACTGTGGCATCAATCTTACCATTATTCATGGCAAGTGTAACTCATTTTTAACTTCCATCAAGCTAAGGGTTAGGGTTTTCCAGGTAGCCACCGCTGCCTGTTTAGCTGCTGTAATAATTTGCAGGAGAAGCTTGAATTGGGCAGTGATTACATCTGGGGGATGTAAATTCAATATAGGGATACTGGGATCTGGAGCAATAGTTTTTTTCCAGCAGAGTAGAGCAAAAACCTCAGTCCAAAACCTGCGAACTATGGAGCATGTCCACCAGGTACCAGCAGGAGAGAACCTTGAATGAGGTTTCCTGCACAGAGACATTGAGCAGTATTTGGTAGCCTGCCATATATCAGTCCAATCTTCTGGTTCAATGGTGATACTGAGGTCAGACTCCCATTTACGAACATTGGTTGGGGGTCTTGGGAAGAGCTTAGAAAGCATCATGAGATACAGAGTGGAAATCTGTTTAGTAGCACGTGGGTCTTTTTTGCAGAGATATTCAAATGTGGTAAGCTCGCCCATACTGTAGATGAGTGGGATGGGGGCGGGGGGGTTGTAGAGAAATAAGTGCTGAATTTGAAAGTAAAAAAAAAAAATTCTGATGATGGTAGTTGAGAACGCTGACATAGGAGTGAAAAAAGGGAGGATCCAGTTAGGGCCTGCTAAGTGATGCCATCTAGACTGATCCAGTTACAGAAAGAGGTTGGAGAGGTATAAGCCGGTGTAGAATAGTGGATTTCGCACAAAAGATAAGATAGGGCAGTGAGGTGAGAGAAGGCCTGCGTGCTGTTTAATGTGGTCCCATAGGGTAAGAGAATGTAAGTGCCAGGGTTTTGTGACCGGCCCATGTACTTTCAGGACCAGCCAGAGGAGATTAGTGATTCTCAACAGATATTGAAACGCTTATTTAAAGGTTTTTATTTATCGGTACTGGATTATTGTGCTTTGATGAATCTCTTTGCTGTAACCATGGCATATAGAAAATAGAAAAAAACTGCGCTGTAAACCAAAAGAGTATATGTAAAGCAGCAATCCCCACAAAAAACATCAATTGTAAATAAGCATGAGAAAAACAAGGGGTTGCGCTAATACTGGTAGTGCATAATATAAAATCTACAGTGAAAGAAGATTTATACAGTGATCATACATGAAAAATAAATAAAATATGAAAATAAAACCAATGTGCAAAACATATGGTGATAGTGAAAAAAACAGTCCCATCCAATGAGGCGTCAGTTAAATGTCATAGTGAGTCTAGATCACCAAAAATAGACAACAAAGGTCCAAGTGACAATGGGTGTAATTCTGTAATAGCGAAGAAGGGTCCACCACCAGAGAATAGAAGGGGTTGCTTCTTACCAGATGGCCATGACCCCCCACCACAGAGGGTCACAGCAAGCAGAAAACTTTAAAAGCCAAAGGATGGGAACTCCCAGCGGTGTCCACCAGAGGTCATCTCAACATCAGCCACACCAACGAACAAACGTAATTGGTAAAACAGCCTTAAGTCCGGCTCTGTGGCCACCGGAGCTCGGACAAACCCGTCCTGCTGGAATACAACTCGCTCGGGGGTGACGTCAGCGCGTCGTCTGGCTCCGCCCTACGCGTTTCGTGACATCATCACGTCTTCCAGTGCCCCTGGAAGACGTGATGATGTCACGAAATGCGTAGGGCGGAGCCAGACGACGCGCTGACGTCACCCCCGAGCGAGTTGTATTCCAGCAGGACGGGTTTGTCCGAGCTCCGGTGGCCACAGAGCCGGACTTAAGGCTGTTTTACCAATTACGTTTGTTCGTTGGTGTGGCTGATGTTGAGATGACCTCTGGTGGACACCGCTGGGAGTTCCCATCCTTTGGCTTTTAAAGTTTTCTGCTTGCTGTGACCCTCTGTGGTGGGGGGTCATGGCCATCTGGTAAGAAGCAACCCCTTCTATTCTCTGGTGGTGGACCCTTCTTTGCTATTACAGAATTACACCCATTGTCACTTGGACCTTTGTTGTCTATTTTTGGTGATCTAGACTCACTATGACATTTAACTGACGCCTCATTGGATGGGACTGTTTTTTTCACTATCACCATATGTTTTGCACATTGGTTTTATTTTCATATTTTATTTATTTTTCATGTATGATCACTGTATAAATCTTCTTTCACTGTAGATTTTATATTATGCACTACCAGTATTAGCGCAACCCCTTGTAACCATGGCATGCCTTGCACTGTCTGTAATTATGTAATCTCTGTATACAGTGGATGGTAACCACATTTGTAAGGTTTTCTTTGGTTATTCCAAATTATGTGTTCATTTTTTTGTTAGGTTTGGCTGTTCAGAAAGTACCTAATTTAGTTAAAGGTCCTGACTTGAGATTAGCAAGTATTTTCAAAAGATAGGTATAGATCACAGTAGATGAGTGTAAAAGGTTCTAATCATCAACCTCTTATTTTTATCTACTTCCATGCCTGGGGTATGGCTTAGCAACAACTCCCTTTTAGAGGATTTTTCCTGATTATAAGCCACTTTCAATGTATTCATTGGATAGTTTTTCTCAAAATCTTCCATTCTGGAGTAGCTGTGTCTTCCCCTAATAAATTGTCCAATTCAGATACTATTCAAAGAGAATCTGGGTGATGACTGTCATAATGTTATGTAGCGGTAGATTTATAATATACACTATTTTACCAAAAGTATTGGGACACCTGCCTTTACATACTGTACACATGAACTTTAATGGCATCCCAGTCTTAGTCCGTAGGGTTCAATATGGAGTTGGCCCATTCTTTGCAGCTATAACAGCTTCAACTCTTCTGGGTAGGCTGTCCACAAGGTTTAGGAGTGTGTCTATGGGAATATTTGACCATCCTTCCAGAAGTGCATTTGTGAGGTCAGGCACTGATGTTGGATGAGAAGGTCTGGCTCACAGTCTCCGCTCTAAACTCCAAACTCGCTCATCCATGTCTTTATGGACCTTGTTTTTGTACTGGTGTGCAGTCACATTGAAACAGGAAGGAGCAATCCCCAAACTGTTCCCACAGAGCTGAGAGCATGAAATTGTCCAAAATGTCTTGGTATGCTGACACTTTAAGTGTTCCCTTCACTGGAACTAAGGAGCCAAGCCCAACCCCTGAAAAACAACCTTACACCATAATCCCCCCTTCACCAAATGATTTGGACCAGTGTACAAAGCAAGATCCATAAAGACATGGATGAGCGATTTTGGGGTGGAGGAACTTGACTGGCCTTCACAGAGTCCTGACTTCAACCCAATAGAACACCTTTGGGATGAATTAGAGTGGAGACTGCAAGCCCTTATCGTTCACATCAGTGCCTGACCTCACAAATGCGCTTCTGGAAGAATGGTCAAACACTCCCATAGACACACTCCTAAACATTGTGGACAGCCTTCTCAGAAGAATTGAAGCTGTTATAACTACAAAGGGTGGGCCAACTCAATATTGAACCCTACGGACTAAGACTGGGATGCCATTAAAGGTCATGTGCGTGTAAAGGGGGGGGAGTCCTAATACTTTTTGTAATATAGTGTGTATATATATATATATATATATATATATATATATATATATATATATATATATATATATATATATATATATATATATATATATATATATATATATATATATATATATATATATATTTAAAGCTCTCCAAATATTTAAAGGCAGGGTCATTTTCCAATTGAATCATTGTTCAACAAACCCACAAATTTATGAAAAATGTCTTAGGTTAATCCCATAATATCAAAATACCATCAACGTATTGACCTATGTGGTTTCAGTGCTTACTTATGTATTGCTTTGTTGTATAAATGGAGAGGGGACAGAAAAGTGACAAGTGGCATAAGGGCAAAAAGATACATAGGAATATGGAGACAGGATCTTCAGATTTTCCCTTCATCGCATTCCTTCTCTTTGTGAGCACAAATTTTGACTAGGGTAAATTAAATGAGTCAAAATATTCAAAAGGTATACAAACATTTTTTAGATAATTTTTAGACAAACCCTCAACACGAAATGAAAAAGTGCCATTTATTTTCTAATTATTACACATATACTTACTTTATAATAGTAACACTGTTTGCTAAAAATTTGCATCTACATTTTATTTATTATTAGAAATTACTTTTAGAATGTGCTTTGTTAATGTATTCTTCGAAAATAGGCAAAATGGTGTGGTATACTGTAGTGCTCTTGTGGAAAGGGTATGACCTTGTATTCTCCAATCTATTTTTCGCAGCATAGCATGGCTCAATGTCGAATAGTCTACTGGTTAGACAGGCCATAGAATATGCCTGCCAGGGAAGAAAATTGCTTGATTCCCCCATCAACACAGTCAGTGTTGATGGAGGAATCCCTCCTGTGAAGCCTTTGTGTTCTCCAGGTGGGGGGGTGCAAGGAGCCGTCCCTGCCGGGAGAACACAATAAACACAATAATCACATGCTAGAATTCCGGCATGATGGTTGTACCCAAGGTGATCGATGGATTGACTTGGGTACAATCAGCCTGCCCATAGTTGTATTGAATCTTGGCTGGTCCCTGCTGAACTGGCCGAGATTTAAAACCATCTGTGGCCGGCTTAAGAGAAAGATGAAAGATAAAGCTTAGGCCATGCAATCTATGGCTACTGGCTACTGAAATACAGTATGGGACCATGTGTGGACCAGACAGTATTTGTATAAAGCACTTGATCTGTGAATGGAATTAGGGATATCTATGTTCTTGTACCTTCAGGAATAAGTTATCATGTAAAACGTTAAAATCCCCTTTTTAAAGAGGACATGTAGTAGCAGAGAAAAAGTACACAACCTTGCACCTCCTTGTCCTCACTATAAATTAGTAGAATATAAGTATAAGCCTCAGACTCAAACATCCATAGCTTTTTTTTTTAATTTACATTTTATTGATCACCGTATTAGTGTTACCGGTGACGCTGGTTAGTTAGTTATTTTTTTATAGCGTCAAGGTACCCGCCGTATATTGCCTAAATAAAGGTAAAACCCCCTGATCACCCAGCGGGTGATATCAGTTAGGTTTTAGCGTCAGTCAGGGTCTGCGTCGCCCCAGGCAGCATCAGATTAGTGCCAGTAGCGCTAACACCCATGCATGCACCGTACACCTCCCTTAGTAGTATAGTGTCTGAACGGATCAATATCTGATCTGATCAGATCTATACTAGCATTCCCAGTAGTTTAGGGTTCCCAAATATGCAGTGGTAGCGGGATCAGCCCAGATACCTGCTAGCACCTGTGTCTAGACCCTCCTCCCGGCCCGGCCCAGCCCACCCTAGTGCAGTATCAATCGATTACTGTCACTTACAAAACACTAAACACATAACTGCAGTGTTCACAGAGTCAGGCCTGATCCTGATTTTGGAAAGTAGACACCCCAAGCTATTTGCTGAGAGGCATGTTGAGTCCATAGATTATTTTATACTTTGCCACGAGTTTTGAGAAAATGACAATACGTTTTTTTTTTTGTTTTTTTTTTCACAAAGTTGTCACTAAATTATATATTGCTCAAACATGCCATGGGCCTATGTTAAATGACATCTCAAAATACATTCTGCTGCTCCAACTGAGTACGAGGATACCACATGTGTGGGACTTTTTGGGAGCCTAGCCGCATACGGGGCCCCGAAAACCAATCACCGCCTTCAGGCTTTCTAATGCCACGTACACACGGTCTGACTTTTTGGCTACAAAAGTCCGACAGCCCGTCCGACAGACTCTCGACAGACTTTTGGCGGACTTGCGGCAGACTTTCTAACGAACGGACTTGCCTACATACGATCACACAAAAGTCTGACGGATTCGTACGTGATGACGTACACCAGACTAAAATAAGGAAGTTGATAGCCAGTAGCCAATAGCTGCCCTAGCGTGGGTTTTTGTCCGTCGGACTAGCATACAGACGAGCGGATCTCTGGGTCCGGCGTAGTTACGACGTAAAGATTTGAAGCATATTTCAAATCTAAAGTCCGTCAGATTTGCGGCTGAAAAAGTCCGCTGAAAGTCCGGGGAAGCCCACACACGATCGGATTGTCAGCCAGTTTTTGTCCGTCGGCGTCCGTCGGACTTTTGTAGACGAAAAGTCCAACCGTGTATACGCGGCATAATAGGGCGTACACACGGTCGGACTTTGTTCGGACATTCCGACAACAAAATCCTAGGATTTTTTCCGACGGATGTTGGCTCGAACTTGTCTTGCATACATACGGTCACACAAAGTTGTCGGACAATCCGATCGTTCTGAACGCGGTGACGTTAAACACGTACGTCGGGACTATAAACGGGGCAGTGGCCAATAGCTTTCATCCCTTTATTTATTCTGAGCATGCATGGCACTTTGTCCGTCGGATTTGTGTACACACGATCGGAATTTCCGACAACGGATTTTGTTGTCGGAAAATTTTATCTCCTGCTCTCCAACTTTGTGTGTCGGAAAATCTGATGGAAAATGTCCGATGGAGCCCACACACGGTCGGAATTTCCAACAACACGCTCCGATCGGACATTTTCCATCGGAAAATCCGACTGTGTGTACGGGGCATTAGGGTGTAAAATGGTGATTTCACTTCTCATTACCTATCACAGTTACGGAGGCCCTGAAATGTCCAGATAGCACAAACCCCCCCCAAATAACCCCATTTTGGAAAGTAGACACCTCAAGGTATTTGCTGAGAGGCATGGTGAGTATTTTTAAGCTCTCATTTGTTTTTGAAAATGAAGAAAGAAAAGGAAAATGTATTTTTTTTTCTTTTTTCCATTTTCAAAACTTTGTGACAAAAAGCAAGTTCTGCAAAATACTCAACATGCCTCTCACCAAATAGCTTGGGGTGTCTACTTTCCAAAATGGGTCATTTGGGGGTTTTTGTGCTGTCTGGGCATTTCATGAAAAAACTGTGATAGGCAGTGAGGAGTGAAATCAAGAATTTACGCCCTTAGAAAGCCTGAAGGCGGTGCTTGGTTTTCGGGGTCCCGTACGTGGCTAGACTGCCAGAAAGTCTCACACATGAGGTATCCCCGTATTCAGGAGAAGCAGCTAAATGTATTTTGCAGTGTAATTTCACATATGCCCATGGCATGTTTGAGCAATATATCATTTAGTGACAACTTTGTGTACATTTTTTTTTTTTGTCATTTTTCAATCACTTATGACAAAAAAATAAAATATTCAATGGGCTCAACATGCCTCTCAGCAATTTCCTTGGGGTGTCTACTTTCTAAAATGGGGTCATTTGGGGGGGGGGGTTGTACTGCCCTGCCAATTAGCACCTCAAGAAACGAGATAGGCAGTCATAAACTAAAAGTTATGTAAACTCCAGAAAATGTACCCTAGTTTGTAGACGCTATAACTTTTGCGCAAACCAATAAATATACGCTTATTGATTTTTTTTTTTTACCTGAGACATGTGGCTGAATACATTTTAGCCTAAATGCATGAGTAAAATTCAGTTAATTGTATTTTTTTTTACAACAAAAAGTAGAAAATATATATTTTTTTTCAAAATTTTCAGTCTCTTTTTGTTTATATCGCAAAAAATAAAAACCGCAGAGGTGATCAAATAGCAACAAAAGTAAGCTCTATCTGTGGGAAAAAAAGGGAGCAAATTTTGTTTGGGTATATCAGTGCATGACCGCGTAATTACCAGTTAAATCAGTGCAGTGCCAAATTGTAAAAAGTGCTCTGGTCAGGAAGGGGGTAAAACCTTCTGGGGCTGAAGTGGTTAACTGTATTATCTCCCTTCATATTGTAAAGTGTTGTGCAGGCTGTTGTAAATCCTGTATACTGATAATGATAACTTGTTTGTATTATGTACAGAACTAGAGAAAAATATGTTTTACATTAGATACATTTTATTTAGTGATTATCATATGTATTTTCTCCAGACAGAAATTTCAGCTTGTATAAAGGCATCTGAATGTAAACTGGCTGTGACTCTAGCACATATGTCTGGCATAAGATGCTACTACTGTGGCGTCTTATAACTGTCTTATTGGCATTCCCTGTGATGTTAAATGGGCAGACAGTCTGCAGGATGGGGGTCAATCTTGGTATCAAATTACTAAAAAGGACTTAAGTAATGCAACCTTGCTATGAAAAACCCTTTGAAGGGACACTTTGATGGGCCAGTAAATGACTCTTCATATAGTGATGCTGCTGTAATTAACACTTCTTTGAGGATTCCTCAAACTTGACATTGCCGGCAAAGTACTTCACAGATCTACCAAAACCTGAAAACCCCCTTGAGGTCACTGTGGAAGACTTTTATGTCAGAGATTTCAACTTAAAGTGAAGCTATAAGGTAAAATTGTAAGGTTGCTGAAACACAGAAGAAATGATGTCATTTTTAGATGCTGCCAATGCTGAGTGACCAGCAATGAAAAGTTATCTGTTTCATGGCCTTTATTTAAATCCTCAAAAAGCAAACCATCCGCTGCATATAAGCATCATGGATTCAAACAGGGCTTTGTGCTTGAACACTGCAAAGAATTATTTGATATTGACCACACCAAGAAAACATCTGGGATAATGTATTTGAAATACTTTTCTGATGGTATGTCCCTTTAAAACATCCTGCAGTTGATTCAGTAAAACTATGTGACTGTGACTGTGTTTTAAGGATTCCAACACATAAGACAGATTCAGAGATTTCTTATGCAGACAGGCTAGATTTCTCAGAGTAGGGCCACTGATTAATGAAAAATGATAATAAAAGTGGTAGATACATTTAAATAAAGTATTCATATTTTTAGATTTTAGTTGAACAGTTTTAAGCTATATGGTCCTGAAAGCTACTAGAACCATTTAATCATTGGAGGGGCTTGCTTCCACCATAACACACAAATATGTGGTGAGTTGACAAGTTTGCTATAGTTTGCATTTTTTATTGGTTTGCTTGAATGGCAAACTGCAGTTCATTACACCCAAATGCAGCAAATATGGATGGATAAATATGCCTCCAATGCTAAAGTGCTAAAGTATCTACAAGAAAGCAGTGGAGCACATCCCATATTGGTCCAAATAAAGTTGTATTGCTGTTGTGTACAGATACTAAAGCTACCAACCCATCCAACTGACAGCTGGCCCTCACATTAAATCTTACATGTAAAGGACAGGCATGGCTGGAAAGGGGTGGCAGCTACCTTATCCGTACACAAGGAGAACACACATGTGAATACTGACACACATTTTATCTACAAAATTTGAGCACAGTGATTAAAGCCTGTCATAGATGGAGCAATTTTCTTTCCTGCAACCATGCGTGTTGATGGGGGGATTCCCTCCCGCGGAGTGAGGGGTGGGGAGCCATCCCTGCCAGGAGAACACAGTGATTACTGCTATTGGCTATAATAGCTGCTAGCAAAAATTATATATAAAATCTGACAGGCTGGTTGTACCCAAATTGATCATTCAGCCTGCACATACATGGTTCGAATCTCAGCCGGTCCCTGCCGAACTGGCCGAGATTCGACCTGTCTGTGGATGGCTTTAGTGATTAGCACTTCTGCCTTGCGGCATTGGGGTCCTCAGTTCAAGTCCTGTTCAGGAAACTATCTCCATTGAGTTTGTATGTTCTTCCTGTGCTTCCATGGGTTTTCCTTCTGCACTCCAAAGACATATAGGTTGATTGGTTCCTGTCTAAAATTGGTCCTAATGTAATATTCTATGGAGCATGCCCAAGATGGCTGCCTCACCATCTGTCCCAACAGTAAGCAGATAAAAGCGAGCCCACATGAAGCACTATAGAAATATAACAATAATTAATAATCTACATAATTCTATTCTATACATTGACTTCTGAGGAAATGGAGCATTGATCTAAGAAATTATTAGTAAACTCTAGGTCTTCCTGTTCAACTTTTGCACATGCACAGCTCAGTGTTCAGTCTACAGGGTATTGTGAACAGGCAGGCAAGTGTATTATATTGCAGACAATACATTGCACACTTCTTCTGCAATAAAGAGTCTGCCTGTTTGCAATGATTATTTTTCCAAAGTTAGTTCCACTTTAGGATCTCATACACAAGGGTACTGAGGCTCATACATTGTGAATTGGCTCAGCCGCAAACCTGTCACATTAGGACACGTGGCTGAGTTCATACATCTAATAGGTCTCCTTTGATTTGTATGAGGGGTACTGGGCAATTCCAACCGCATAAAAAAATAGCCAATTCATAGTGTACAGGCCTTAGTGCTCAAGTGAATCTATCTTATACTATGTTTGAGGCACTATAGAGACAACATACTGATGCTCATAATGCTATAAAACCACCCAGGTAAGCAAAATGCATTCACGAATCAAAGAGGTTATCTTCCTTTCTGTATGCTGTTTAAAAAGCACCAAGTACAGACAAGGTTAAAGGCTGGTGCTACTCTGTCAAAAGTACTGCACATGTGTTGCTTCGGTGCTACCACTAGGCAAACTAGGCAGCCGCCTAGGGCGCACTGCTGCCTAGGGCGCCTGGCCACTGGTGTTTCTACTCTCTTCTCTCTGCAGCAAGCAACTAAGTCTCAGCATCAGCAGGCAGCCGCTGCTCCATTCGCACATAGTGTCAGAGGCACAGCAGCGGCGGAGAACTGTGTCTGTGTCCCGATTCCCGAATGAATGGAAGCAAGCAAACATTCACTGATGGGCGCTGGTAGGTTGCATTGACGGGTGCTGGTAGGCTGCAGTGATGGGCCCTAGTGAGGCTGCATTTGAGGGGTGCTGATGAGGCTGCATTTGAGGGGTGCTGGTGAGGCTGCATTTGAGGGGTGCTGGTGAGGCTGCATTGATGGGCACTATTGGGCTGCATTGATGGGCGCTTCATTAAAAAGGTGGGAATACATGGGCATGGCAAAGGGGGTGGAGCCAGGGTGGAGCCGCGGCAAAATTAGGTTTTGCCTAGGGTGTCAAAAATCCTTGCACCAGCCCGGCTTCCCTGGGTGTAGTAGGGATTCAGTAAAGGACTGGAATTGCTACCAATAGGGAGGGTACCATTTAATATATGACTATAATTCTAATTCTATCATTGTGCTGATTTTACAGTACAGGAACTGAAAATCAACACTAGTGTTAGTAATAGATAAACCTTGGCTGTGCCAATTGGGATGCAATGTCTATGCATTTTAAATTTGTAGGCTCCTGATAAAATTGGCTGTGTGTCATTTGCAATATATCAAATATTAAACCTTAACCAATGTTATCTATACTTTCGTTAAATGTTTGCCTTTGAATCTTATGGTACTTATAACTGAACTTACATTCATATAAGGTCAGTATGGGTTCACAACCTCAGTTAATTCCAAGTACATATTTTTCCCACTGGTCCTACCATGCCATGTGAATTGCTCATCTTTCTAACTGTCAGTTTTCATGGGAAACCATTTTGCAAGTGTTGCATTTGCTGTCTCTGTGCTTACACTTTGCTACTTGTCACATAATAGTGTGAAAAGTGCTGAGAGTCACAATGAAAAAAATTAAGTATATTAGAGTGCTTTGGCCAGATTTGGTAAACATTCACACTCTATGCAGATCTCTAAGCAAATAATAAAATGGGAATGCAGGTCAGGACCAATCCTCTAGGTGTTAATGTAAATAGCACAGCTTAATCTGTTCTTGCTAGCACTCCATACTGGTGACAAACAGGCGAGTGTTAATGACGCCTTAAGCCTGAGAATAAGTACTAATGCACTCTAGGAGCACACTTTCACACTTCACAATATGCAACAATAAAACATTCTGCATAGATGTTTCATTTTTGTGATCTTTCAATTCCTTGCAGATAATATCAAATTAATTGTTACAATTATAGGAATATCTTCTATTTGTAGCAACTTAGTCATGCAATTATAGAATTACTCAGTAGGCAGCAAAAAAAAAAAAAAAAAAAAAAAAAAATATATATATATATATATATATATATATATATATATATATATATACAATACTGTCTTTTTCAAACCTTCAAATATGTGAATTATAATAAACATAAAAATATAGAAAACAATAAAAAATGAAGTTCTTTCTTTTGAAATAATTAAAGGGAAACTCTTAAAAGTAAAAAAAAGTTAGGACATTCAACAGTTTTCCATATCCAAGGACAGAGCAGTATATATGTATACAGTATACTTCTCTATACTATGCAGTTTTCTGCAGGACACAGTTTAATAAAAGAGCCAAAACTGATGATTTTCCACAACAGTTAAAATCTTAGCAGAAGTATTTACACTTCTCAAAGCTACTGAAAACTATAATAAAAACAATTGGGCTGCTGTTGGCCTTTTAAAGTGGTTGTAAACCCAAGGTAAAAAAAAACCTGCAAGACAAAAGCATAATGAGCTAGTATGCATCCATTATGAAATACTTACCTTAGATCGAAGCCCCCGCAGTGGTCCCGGCACACCGCTGTGACCGGCAAAATGTCTCCCGGAAATAATTTCCGGGTTCGCAGGCTCTGACGCTGTGATTGGCCAGAGCCGCGATTAAGTCACTACAGCACATGCACGTGGGAGCCGGTAATGGCACAGCATCTAAAGGAACTGCACAAACAGGCCGCTTCTTCAGTGTGCATGTGCCGATGATGTCGGCACATGCTGATACAGTGAATATCACCTAAATGGTGCAAGTTTAAGAGATATTCACGGTACCTACAGGTAAGCCTTATTATAGGCTTACCTTAGGTAAAAGTTGTGTGTAAGGGTTTACAACCACTTTAAGGAATCTGCAGTTAGGAACCCAGTGCTGATATCTCCTTCTGAACATGTTTCTGTCTATTATGCTGAGTCAGTATTCCCTTCTGAGCCACTGGGGTTGATTTACATTTAAATAGGCTATTCGCTTTGCAAGAGAATTTTCCCCAGAACTTAGTGAATGTGATGACATTTCACTTTGTGAAGAATACCCAATCACACAACCCGGCGCAATAAAAAAAAATGGCATTTTTGCTTGCACATGATTGGATGATAGAAGTCAGCAAAACTTCACTTCAAAGAGAAGTTTTTGGAATTTATTTTTATTTTTTTTAAAGATACTAACCTAGATGAATGCAGCATTGGTCTGATGCTGCATCTGTCCCCTGTCGACTGAGAACCGAGCGATCGACGGCTATTTACTAGGTTCTCAGTGCTCCTTGAGCAGAGATCTAGGACTGTCAGTCTCCATCTCTCTGCTCTGCCCCCCCATGCTCACAGGAGCGCTGGGCTGTGGAGGGGATGGGAGCGGCTGGCTCAGGCTCTCAGTCACAATCCATATCCAATCCGACCATATAGTCACAATCTTTCCCCAGACTGGACTAGCTCTGTGACATCAGCAGGCTTCAACCCACTGTTGGCTGAAAACAGATCACAGGAGTACAGAATTAACCGCACTCCTGTGAACCACAGAAGTACAGCTAAACGAGCTTTGACTGTACTTCTTTCAGTCACTAAACTCTGGGGAAACTCTCTTGAAACGTGCAACTTCCCTCAGAGTCTATTTGCCCTTAGTACATCAACCCTGCTGACCTGAAACAAGTATACACGAGATTTTTATGTGGATCAACATGCTAGTCCCAGATTAGTGAGACACGCAAGAGGGTTTTTTTAGAAGGTCTAAAGACAGCAATAAAAAAACTTGAAGGGTGTATTTATTCTTCCCAAACCCATACAAAACTAGAAAAACATGAAAATTTATTATCAAATACTTACCGTAATTTTCCTTTCCTGATGGACTCCATGGCAGCCTACGTGTGGGTTAACCCCACCTCCTCTCCAATGCTATAGGACCCCACTCCCATAAATTTGAGCTTACCACTAGAGACTGCATTCCGTAATGAGACAACTCTTGACCAATGGGTGGGACCTCCGTCTGCAATGGAGTCCAACAGGAAAGGAAAATTATGGTAAGTATTTGATAATAAATTTTCAGTTTTCCTGACAGACTCCATGGCAGCCTACATGTGGGAAATAACTAGCCAGTCCACACGGGTGGGTATGCTGATCAAAGAATTTTTTTTTTAATTTAACCCATCAACTGACAGGACTGTTAAACCAAAGTTCACAGAAGATAGAGATGCAGGCGCTATACAGTAATGTGACATAAAGGTATTAATGGAGGCCCATGAGGCCGCTTTGCAGATGATGTCTGGAGCCACATGCTGAGCTACTGCCCACGAAGCCACCATACCCCTGGTGGAATGAGCTGTCGCCGCCTCTGGAGGAGCCGAGCCCTTAGCCATATAAGCCTGCTGAATAGACTGGACGATCCAGGCTGCAATCGTTCTGGTCGAAGCTTTGTTACCGCCAGAGTGCGAGAGAAACAGGTAGTCGGAGCGTCAAAAGGAGGAAGTAACTTGCAGGTATTCCCTCAGTAATTCGCCTACATCCAGAGGATGGGCTTTGGTGGACCCCTGGGCCCCAAATGTAGGTAAGACAATTTCTGTGTTTTCATGAATCACTGAAGTGACTTTCTGGTTTTAACCAAGCATAGGGATGAGGACCACCCGGTCCAGGAAGAAAGTCAGAAATGGTTCTTCATGACCCAAGGACCCGATCTCAGAAACCCTTTTGGCCATAGTGATGGCAACTAGGAAGGCAACTTTTGCAGAAAGATCCTTGACAGAAAGCGGACCAGACCCCGAGGTATTGGAGTCAGACAGTGAGTCAAGAACAAGGGGAAGATCCCATTTCTTCTTTGGGGCCTGAGTCTTGCTGCCCCACGGAAGAACTGCCGGATTTGAGGATGAACGGCCCATGATGTTCCGGAGCAGGCTGACAAGGCAGAGACTTGGACCCTTAGGAAGCTGATGGATAGAGACAGATCTAGGCCGGATTGGAGGAAACTCAGGATATCCTGAACATCTGGATCTCTGAACAATCTGCCCGTAGAAGATGAGAATCCTACGAACTTGGCCCATATTCTCCCATAAACCTTACTGGTGCTTGCCTTTCTCAAGCTCATGAGGGTGGAAATCACCCTTGAAGTGCACCCGAGAGATTCCAGCCTCTTTCTCTCAAGAACCCGACCATCAGTCTCAATATCGCAGGACAAGGGTGCAGGACTGCCCCTGAGAGAGAGGGTCCGGCCTGAGAGGGAGAGGGACTGGGTTCCAGAAGCGAGCTGGATCAGGAGGGGAAATCATGGCCTGTTTGGCCAGTAAGGTGCTATCACCACCACTTCGACCACTTCCATTTGGAGTCTCCGAAGAAACTTGAAGATGATCGGGAGTGGGGGAAAGGCGTATGCCCTTTTTATAAGTTCCACTGATCCGACAGAGCATCCACTCTGAGTGGAATACTTCTTGATCTTGAATTTGCAGGGGGATGCAAATAGGTCCACTTCGGGATTGACTCCCAAAGACAGAATCCATTTGAACGTCTGCACATGAAGAGACCACTCATTGTTGTGTGCGAGACAGGAAGTCCACTTGTACGTTCTGAACTCCGGGGACGAAAACCGCTGAAATATTGGCCAGGTTTTTTTGATCCCAGGACATGATGGGCATGACTTCTTGGAGCAGGGTGGTGCTCCGGATGCCCCCTTGCCTCTTCACATAGGAGACCGCTGTGGTGTTGTCCATTTTTGTATTTGTGGAATTCTTTTGCTACAGGCACATGAAAATAGGCATCTTTCAAATCGATTGAGATTAGCCAATTTTAGCATTTTAGCTTTCACATGATTGAATGATAAAATCAGCAGAGCTTCCACTCATTTCAGATCTTCCACCACCGGACACAGAGGCACCCACACATGGGCTGCCATGGAGTCTGTCAGGGAAATATTTTTTTTTCTGAGTTGTAAAGCAAATCGGTCAAATAATAAATCTTACAAAGCTTTTTTTCAGAAAACGAAACAAATCAAATTAAGGGGGTTTCAAATTATTATTACTATTATTATCATACAGGATTTATATAGTGCCAACAGTTTGTGTAGCCCTTTACAAAACAAATATAGGTGTACAGTTACAATACAATTCAAGACAAGAGGGTAAGGAGGCTCACACATTATTAAAACAATAAGTGATAAATGTCATAATTAAAACAATAAAGGATAATAACCTCCCCCAGCCTCAGGAATAAACTGCTATCCTTATCAGTATGCCATAGACTTTGTAGGAAGTTGTTGCTAAATATTCACAATGGCTGTGATCACTGTGAATTTACATTGTAATAATAAACCTGACACCAATAGGCGCAACAGAATCATACTGCTTTTTCTAATTAAAGATTGGCAGATTAGGCACTTTTACACCCAGTCTGGCTGATAATTGGACTTTGTATGGATAGTGTAACTGGAGAACATAACAATGAAGAAAGATGTGAGGATCCATAAATATTTAACATGGCCTTGTTTACACCTATGATATAGGTATAGGGTGCTGCAGTCTTATTGTTGTATAGTGTGTTTAGGCAGATGACGCAATTGTTAATAAATGTGGATTGAAGGATTGTATTTATGTGGCACAGAAACTAGCCGTAGACTTAAGAGGGTGGTTGGATATGCAGACCTTATTCTACATAAGACACAAACTATGACAGAGTGGGGCACAAGTCTGCAAGCTTGACTCAGAAATGAAAATGGGTGAACATATGTGCTACTCAGTGTATGATTAATGATGTGAGTCTTATCCAAAAAGTATATAATAAACCAAAATGTGTACAGTGATCAAATTAATAAAGATGCCAACTCCTGTAGTGTCACCACATACATCAACAGTATCAACAGCTTTATTAATATATTATTATAAGCTTGACTCAGAGTTTACAGTTTTGGTGTATGGAGAGGGGAGTTGGAAAACAGTTGATAATGGTTTATCATTGGCAGCGTCAATAGTAATCCAGCAAATTAGCTGGATTGGTTTGATCGATTTTTTTCCTCCTGAGCATCATCACACGGCTCTCCCATAGACATCAGGTTACCAATGACTGCCATAGTATGTCTTATCATAGCCTAATAGGACCAATTCTCACCTCCACAAGGAATGGACATTCCTTCAGACATGGTAACAGCAGGTTCAATTCTTTGAGCAAACACAGATTAGCACTAATCACAATTTAGTGCTGTGCATTCACACTTCTTAATTAAGAGCCAAACCCAAGATAAATAAAAACAAGATAAAATGAGCAAACTTATTAACACACATCAGGGTCATTAGTGAAAATGAAGGCACTAGTGGGGGTAAAAAAAAAAAAAAAATTAATAAGATACAGATTTAAAACAATTCAGACACATGGCAAGGTGTCAGCTACAAGAAACAAGAATGCTTTATAACAAAAATAGTTGTGTCTTTATTTTGTAAAGATTAGCAGTGTTTGAAATGCAATGTCCATATCAAAATGAAGAATTGGTTGCTCTGCAAAAAACAAAATGTTTCTGTAGCTTAATGTAGAACTCCTTTAACCCAGCCACAGTCAATTTCCTGTATTAAAAAGAACCAGAAGGTTCCCCCTTAATGACCAGGCCATTTTTTGCGATACGGCACTGTGTCGCTTGAACTGACAATTGCGCGGTCGTGCAAAACTGTACCTAAACAAAATTTATGTCATTTTTTTCCCACAAATAGAGCTTTCGTTTGGTGGTATTTGATCACCTCTGCAGTTATTATTTTTTGCACTATAAACAAAAAAAGAGAGACAAGTTTAGGCCAATATGTATTCAGCTACATATTTTTGGTATAAAAAAAAAAATCGCAATAAGCGTATATTGATTGGTTTGTGCAAAAGTTATCACGTCTACAAAATAGGGGATATATTTATGGCATTTTTATTATTATTATTTTTTTTTACTAGTAATGTCGGTGATCTGCGATTTTTAGTGGAACTGCCACATTGTGGCGGAGAGTTTGGGCACTTTTGACACTTTTTTGGGACATTTATACAGCGATCAGAGCTAAAAATAGCCGCAGATTACTGTGTAAATGTCACTGGCAGGAAAGGGGTTAACACTAGGGGGGCGATCAAGGTGTTTGGTGTTCCATAGGGAGGGTTTTCTAATTGTATGGGGGCTGGGCTGACTGGAGGAGGAGAGAGATTGCTGTTCCTAATCACTACGAACTGCAGATCTCACTCTACTCCCCGGACAGAACAGGGATCTGTTTGTTTACACTGACAGATCCCCGTTCTGCCTGTCTCTGGAGCAATCGCGGGTGGCCGCAGACTTGGAGTCCGCCGGACCCGCTGGTTGGCTCCCTCGCTAGTGAATGGGCGTGCACACACTGCCGGAGGCAGATCACTGTGTACGCGCCCGATGTACAATGAAGGTGAATCACCCAGGGAAGCCAACCTGTCGCAGTACAACTGCGGCGGCTGGTCCGTAACTAGTTAATATCAGTTTTTTTGGTCTAGCCACAGCACCTTAAATTGAAAACATAATGACTTTTGGTACAATTCTATTTACACATTTTTGTAAGTTTAAAAGAGGGTGCATCCATCACATTGGTTTGCAAAGCATATTATGTTTCCTGATAAGCCCAGCAGGGCCATATGCTTGTTGACAGCCCATGTAAACAGTTCTACCTGTGATAATAGAGAGGCAATGTCTTCTATCAATTATTTGATGTCATCTTGCTGTGTTCTTTTTCTGCTCTGGGTGCAGCAGGTAAATGCAAACATGCACTTTAGAATTTTAGGCTAAAGGCTTCATTTGCAAGGTATTTAGTGTACTGTGAATGTATATGTAGACAACATTTTGGACTCAAATGTGATTGCTCTCAATGGGAATAATTGATATATTCAATGTTTTCTATTTTATCACAACAAAAATTTAGAATACAGACAAATGTAACATTATATAAATGTGCACCATGGAGTTTTAGGATTATTGGCTTTTTGGGTATTTTGTAGTATAAAGGCACAGATGTGTAGGAAGTAGGTGTTTGCTGATAAAGGGTTAGTTCACCTTTGTAATACATGTTCCATGCAATCAAGGGGAAAAATCAGTTTTAAAAACACACTGCACAGCTTTTAAAACTGGTTCTTTTTAAATGCCATACCTGTAGGTCAATGGCAGCTTCCCCACAGCCCGGCTAAAAAACTATCATTGCAAGTGATGTACCTTGTCGTGCTCAGGATCTGGAACTCACCACATCTTTAGGGGTGCCCCAAGCATTACATGAATGAGAGCTCTCCCTCTTTTGAGACCTGCACATGTGCAGTGTTTACCGTGCTGCTAATGTGGCTAAGATTAGTGCTGCTGTGATGGGGGTCGGGGGGGAAGGAACACCCCGTGCATGCACATGTCTTGAAAGAGGGAGATCCTAGGCAGGATCGTGGGGAGATCCTAGGCAGGATTGTGTAAATTATAGTTTTTCAGCCAGGTTGCGGGGGGAAAAGCTGACCTAGTATGGTGTTTAAACTAAGCACCAATTTTGTAAGCTGCACAGTGTTTTAAAAACTAATTTACGACATTATGATATTTGTGCACGTGGTCTCGTTCGTGGAGGTACTCCACTGTGTGTACATCATTCCTGAGGTTTCTGTATCAGTGTATGCCTTATCTAAATAAAGAATTGGAAAAAAAAAAATTATAGGGAGTCTTGACTGCATGGTATATTTTATTACAAAAGTGAACTAACCCTTTAAGCTCTACAGAAAGTTTAAATAATTGGAGATAAACTCAAATTTGCATGCAGCCCAAGACAGCTATAAATGCGGCCCAACACAAAATTATACAATTACTTAAAAATGATGACTGTTTTTTTCAAGGATGAAGCACATGAAGGACAAAATTAGAACCAAAATATCTGATGAGCACCTTGAGAATTTATTGAGAATTGCTTCTACATCCATCCAACCAGATAATGATGTACTAGTTTATCAAAAACGTTGTCAAATATCACACTCATTTTATGTTGCCCTCTTTATGTTGCTTTCTTTTACTTTAATACTAAAAATTATATTACAAAATATTACAAAGAAAACTGAAGTTTTATTACTTAGGTACATTATGTATATCAGTCTTTTTCTGCTCATCAGCAAACCTTATTGTTAGTGTATTTTATGTGTGGCCCAAGACAATTCCTCTAATGTGGTCCAGGAAGGTGAAAAGGTTGGACACCCCTGATCTAAAGGAAATGTGTCAGCCATTTTTAAATTCCTGGTTCTCTTAATCTGTTAATATTTTTCCAGAAAGTTTACTAAAACAAGAGAGCATTCCAGTACCATTCTAGTAGGGAAGTTCAGCTGTGGAGACATGCTGCGAATTGCAGTCTTGTGTACTGCAAAAGAGATCAGAAAGAATTCTACTTGGTTTCTAATTGTGTGTTCACCATGATTAGCCAGTCATTGAGATTATAATGAAGCATGAAAAGTTTGCTAATGCAAAAAATGATCAATTTTTTTAATTATGCAGTGTGCATTCTGGGAGCTTTCAGATGCAGGATCATGATGTAGCTAGCAGTTTGGGGCCTTTTAGAGAAGAACAGGATGTAATCTGGTTGATGATTAGGTGGTCAGCATGATTAACCAACCATGGCGATAACAGGGAAAGTTTGTTACTTTTCTATAGTAATAAATAACTCTTCTTCCTGTAGTGCTATGTTTCCTCATCTGTCTGGAGGAAAGAGAAAGCTATTAGTTTGACAGGCAAAAATGTGTTTAAAAATGTTTGTTTGTAAAAATAAATGTACCTGCCTGACCCCTATTAGCATGGCCACATACAGGCAGATATACATCCTACTGTGTGAATGGGCAGTGAGACATGTAACAGTGTTGGGACCAACCTTAATCCAAATCCCAATCCAAGAAATATTTTATCTAGTTACAATAAACTATTAGTCATAAACGGTTTTTAAAGTACATTGGAAACTACATTTGTGCAATAAAAAAATGAAAACTGCTAATTACCACCTCCATGAGGGGCCAAAATGCCAAACGAAGGCCTCATGTACACTGCCACTGCTAAATTGACGTCTAGGAACAGTTGGGCATTTTTTTCTGAAGCCCCTGAACTCTCCTCCATGTTATCCTATGTGTCCATTTACATATAGTCATTTAGAAAAGTTTACTGGCATTTCTCTGAAAGCAAATCAACCGCGTTCGGGAAAATAGCTTAGCGGCATTTAAAGTGGAGGGCCACCCTAAAAATAAAATTGCACCAAAAATCCTAAAAAAAAATTAAAAAAAAACATTTGAAAAAAAAATGTTTTAAACGTACCTAAACCCTTGTTGCTAGGCAGTCTTCCTAATCTGCCTCTTCCTTTTCTGCGGCGTCTTCTGCTCCTCGGTGAGCAGCCCTGTTGTCTTCTGGGAACTATGTGTGTTCCCAGAACACCACGGGGCCATTCACAGAGCGCCACGCCGCTCGCGTGTGCGCAGTAGGAAACTGGCAGTGAAGCTGCAAGGCTCCACTGCCTGTTTCCCTTACCTAGGATGGCGGTGCCGGGACCCGAGAGCCGAGGGACGGGTCGGCCTCGGGCGGCCGACATTGCAGGCACCCAGGACAGGTAAGTACTTATTAAAAAGTCAGCAGCTACAGTGTTTGTAGCTGCTGACTTTTATTTTTTTTTTTAGGAAGGAATCCCGCTTTAAAACTCAAAATGTGCCCCAAATGTGCATAAACTCACCTAAACGCTAGGCGCATTTAGCACTTCAGCATTTATTAATTTCAATGGCTAGAATAAATTAAAATTCTGATCAATGAAATAAATAAACTTCCAAACACCAAATGCTGCTAAACTCATCTAAACTGGTTTGAAAAAATGCAGCTTAGGTGAATTTTTAAGGAAATTTTCTCCTGTCAGGAGAAACAGTGTTTACAACAAACCAGTGTGCATAAAGCCTTAAGCCCTGTACACACGATCGGACTTTGTTCGGACATTCCAACAACAAAATCCTAGGATTTTTTCCGACGGATGTTGGCTCAAACTTGTCTTGCATACACACGGCCACACAAAGTTGTCGGAAAATCCGATCGTTCTAAACGCGGTGACGTAAAACACGTACGTCGGGACTATAAACGGGGCAGCGGCCAATAGCTTTCATCTCTTTATTTATTCTGAGCATGCGTGGCACTTTGTCCGTCGGATTTGTGTACACACAATCAGAATTTTGTTGTCGGAAAATTTTATAGCCTGCTCTCAAACTTTGTGTGTCGGAAAATCAGATGGAAAATGTGTGATGGAGCCTACACACGGTCGGAATTTCCGACAACAAGGTCCTATCACACATTTTCCGTCGGAAAATCCGATCGTGTGTACGGGGCATTAGACTGAAAACAGGCAGCAATAAGTCTCAGAGAACAGCAGAGGAATCAGCTTGTCCTCAGTCTTTGCTGTCCTGGAATTTGCCGTGATCTCTTCTGTGCCACAGTTAACCATGGAAAAACAGTGTTGTCTTACTTGCACTTAGATGTAAGCCTGGTACACACAATGAGAATATCAGACAAAATGATTGTCCTTTTTATTTTTATTTTTTTTGCATGCTAGTCTCTATTTAGAAAATTAAGAGGTTACTAAAATTATGAAAATTCTTGTATGACAGAATAACAATTTGGAAGTGATGTAATCTATTGTATTGTCTTGGAATGGGAAAATACCATACCAAAAAAAACCATACAAAAATTCTCTAATCAGTACCCTGGTAAATACTACAAGGTCCTGCATTCCAGCAAGCTGGAGAAGGAAAGAACCTCAATTGCAGTAATAGTTTACCTGTATAAAAAATACCAAAATCATAGACAACCTGTCTTCAACCTCTCTTCTGAAATGCTTTCACAACCACCTCAGAATACCTGGAAATCCTAGCCTCAAGTACAGTGGATAAATCTACTCAACTCTAACCTGCACAACTGATACACTGTGGAAGTATGATAATTTGGTGCCCATTGCGAGACTAGACAATGTCTTTTATCCTTCTGACCAGGACTGGATCTAGTCTGTCTGATGTGGGGGTGCATTAAAAAATGTCAGGGGGCAGAGGATGCAAGGTCAGTCGGGCAATGTATAGGAGTCAGTAGGGCAGTGTACAGGGGGTCAGCAGGGCAGAGGATAGGGTCAGCATTTTTCAGGGCAGTGTACAGAGACCATTCGTTTGTAGGACAGTGTACAGGGGGTTATTAAGGCAGTGTACAGGGGTTAGTAGGGCTGAGGATAAGAGCTCAGCAGGGGGGTGTACAGGGGTCAGCAGGGCAGGGTACAAGGGGTTAGCAGGGTAGAGGACAGAGGTCAGCAGAGAACAGGATAAAATCACTGCAGGGCACTCAACAGAGCTCCTCCTTCTATCCCCGTACAGCACACAGCCTGGGAACTGAGCAGATCTCCTCCTCTCCACACAGCACATACTGTAACTGAGATCGGATTCCCTTACAGACACAGGCTCGATCTGAACAGTGTGTAGCTGGCTACTGCAGCTAGCTGGGCTGCTGTTCTAATCTGGGAGTTTCACAGATCAGAACTGTGGCATGGCAGCCAGCTACACACTGTGCAGATTGGGGCTGTGTCTCTAAAGGAATCCGGTCTGAGCTATGTGCTGTGTGGGGAGGAAATCTGTTGAGTACCCTGTGTGTAGTGCAGGGAGTGCCAGGACAAGGTCATCTAGTGTCCAAGGCAAAGATGATAAACTGATCAGCACTCTTACCCCCTAAGCATAAATTCCCTCTGCAAGACAAAATTCTCCCAAAACAAAAATCCCCTCCTCTCAGTGCAAATCTTTGCCCCCCAATGCCACCTCATAGCTCAAATCCCCCCAATTCCCCCCTTCTAGCACAAAAAATTACCCCTCCTACCACACATCCTCTTTGCCCTCAAATGTCCTATACTAGCACAAATCCGCACCTCCAAATCACCCTCCCAGCACAAATCCCCCTCCTACTTCCAATCCCCCCTCTTAGCACAACCCCCCATCCTCTCCTAGCACAAATCCCACCCTTAACCCAATTCCCCCCATCCTCCCTCCCCCAAAAAATCCTCACCCCCAAATATCCCTCTTAGCATAAATCCCCCCTTTTGCCCCTCCCTACTCTCTTAGCCCCATTGCGCCCCCCCCCCTTCCCCCAATTACCTGTTCTAGCACAAATAGCTACCCATCTCAAACTTATAGGTTCTCATTTCTCCAGTCGGGACTGTTCATTTTGATAATTCACTGCGCCAGGCTGCCTAATCTTGTCCCGCACAGGAATGGGGAGCCCAGTGGGCCAGGTATATTGTCTGTGTAGAGGAGGGGCTTGGGGGGCATGACTAAATTTTGGGAGGGTGTAGCCCACCCTATCACCCCACCCTAGCACCCCCCTAAATCTAACCATGCCTCTGACCCAATGCCCTTCTTCTTCCCCACTCCCTTCTTACCCAACCCCTCCTCATTATTTCTTTTCTAACTTCTTTTTCTCCTTCTTCCATTCCCTATTTCTTCCTGTTATCCCAACATGGTACTGAACAGAAATATTGTTAATATTTATGGGAAACACCTCACTTTTTTGTTTGCTATCCCACATTTAACCTATATTTATTATCTGTAATGTTGATAGAGATGGGAATGCTCTGCTTCTTGTAAGTGTCAGGGGCACTCAATCCAATTACCTCTTGAGCAAGTGGGAAAGGAGATAACTTTTTTGACTTGTATTGAATATTAGATCAACTTTAAATTGTTTATTATATATGCAAATGTGTACCAAATTGTGTTGATGCCCTAAGACACTCTGGGGTTTATTTACTATAGCGCGGATTCGTGAATTCACAAATAGTCGCAAATGGTAAAAAACTGGCAAAATAATGCAGAAAAGGAATTCACTATAGCGTGCGGGAAAAAATTGTCACAAAATCAAATTCACTATAGGTCACAGAAACTAAATCAGTAGTCGTGATCGAAACACGGGAATCGTACATGGAAATAATTTTTAGAGCATGATATGATAGCCTAAATGGTACTTTAAAATGTTGTATAGTGTTTATAGATAATCTGTGTTTAAACTGCTGAAAAAATTGATGTATAAACTGAAATATCATTGAAAGTCTGAGAAGAGATAAATTCCCCTTCTTTCAACAACTATGTAGCAGCAAAAGTTTGCATGCTCAGACATGCAAAATAGTCACAATTTAACGCCCACTCATTTTTTTCCGAGCGCTATAGTAAATTCGCAAATTTGCGGTTGACAAACATGCATTCGCAAAACGTGAAAATGTGCGTTATATAGCCAAATGCAAGTTTCAACCATTGATTATAATTGTACAATTGTTACTTCCACAAAAAAAATATTGTAATTTTGAGATGAACTGTTTATTTCTCTAAAATAAATTGTCATTGTTGGGTTTTTATGTTGCTTCTTCTTCATATTTTTTTTTTAAGAATGCTAGTGATGTGTAATGTTTTCATGTTTTGATAAAATATATTTTTCACAAAACTCTAATCCGAAACTCCCACAGGTGTCTTCACAAACAATACCATTTGCTGATGCAAATTTTTAATGAGTCACAATTTTTTGTGTTGGTTAGTATATCCACATGATCATAATTTTACCCCCAAAAATGTGATATGTGTACCGACATCATAAAATCAAAATGTAATTCCCAAATTTCAGAGGGTAACATCACTATTCTACACTCACACACCAAGAACCACAAAATATCACAGAATAAATCAAGAAGCATAACTCCTGACTAATGTCAGACCACCACCTTTAGGTGCATGTCCAAAGAAATGCCGTATTTGTGTATTTATGTGTAGGAGGGTTCCACCACCATTGCAAATCATGTCATATGTTTTCCATGGGCAAGAACATTAATCAGCCTTAAGAATTCCCCACTAGCACCAATTGCAGCCTGTTACCAAGCAAAAAGCCCCAAAATTAGAGATGGTTCAGCATGCTGACAGTAATCAGCCATACCCAGCCTTCAAAACAGATGGCATATGCCAGAAACGGGTTGTTCAATGGTTCTCCGGCCTTCCACAGTACATCTGCATTGATTAACTTATTGCACCCCTGTGACTTAGGACTCTTTGACGCCACAGTGATGCAGCATCCATCCATATGGCAGCACAGTGGCTAACAGGTTAGCACTTCTGCTTAGCAGTGCTGGGGCTGTTGGTTCAAATCCCAAACATGCCACTTCATGTAGAGGAGTTCTCCCTATGTTGTTAAGCATAACTCCTGACTCATGTCCTTACACAAAATATGCATAAATGTAGTATTTATGTGTAGGAGGGTTCCATCACCATTACAAATCGTGCCATATGTTTTGCAAGGACAATAATCAGCCTTAAGATTTCCCCACCAGAACTAATTGCAGCCTCTTACAAAGCAAAAAGCAACAAAATTAGAGATGGTTCAGCATGCTTACAGTGATCAGCCATACCCAGCTTTCAAAACAGATGGCATATCACAAAAACAGGTTCAATGGTTCTCTGGCTTTCCACAATACATCTGCATTAATTAATTATTGCACCCCTGGAACTTAGGACTGTTTAACACCACAGAGATGCACCCTTCATCCATGTGGCAGCACAGTGGCTAACTGGTTAGCACTTCTGCTTAGCAGTACTGGGGTTGATGGTTCAAATCCCATATATGTTGCTACCTGGCTAGAGGTTTATATGTTCTTCCTCTATTGTGGTTCTATTGTGCACCCCCCACCCCAAAGCACCTTGTCCCCATGTTGATGGGGACAAGGGCCTCTCCCTGACAACCCTGGGCTGTGGTTTTTGGGGTCTGCTGGTGGGGGGCTTATCATATTGGAATCTGGAAGCCCCCCCCCAGATCCTAGGCTCCCCATGTGAATGGGTATCAGGTACATCGTACCCCTAACCATTCACCAAAAAAGTATCAAAATGTAAAAAAACAAGAGACAGTTTTTGACAATTATTTTATTAAAAAAGAAAAAAGTGCCCCACGATGTACATCCACCGTCCTTGACTCCACCAGACGGACCCGAAAAATAGTTGTTTCTTCACTTTGACAGCTGTTATATTGGTAAGGACGGGGCCACCCAGTCACCCAGTGAAGTAGCCGTGTGACCTCGCCCCATTCCGCCATCATGGCCGTTATGTGACATTAGAAGGGGGAGGGTCATTTGGTTACGTCACGGGGTGGCCCCACCCTTGCCAATATAACAGCTGTCAAAGCTAAAAGACAGCAGTCTGCGGGAGGCCTCCCATGGAGGTGAAGCTTTGTTCATTTTTTTCTATTTTTCGGGTCTGTCAGTCGGCGTGATGGTGGCTGCCTCTTGTTGTTTTTACATTTTGACACTATTTTGCTGAATAGGTAGGGGTACGATGTACCCGATACCCATTCACATAGCGGGAGCCAGGATCTGGGGGCTTCCTTGTTAAAGGGGGCTTCCAAATTCTGATAAGCCCCCTGCCCGCAGACCCTGCCAACCACAGCCCAGGGTTGTCGGGAAGAGGCCCTTGTCCCCATCAATATGGGGACAGGGTACTTTGGAGTGGGGGGCGCAGAGCCCCTCTGCCCCAAAGCACTGACCCCCCATGTTGAGGGCATGTGGCTTGGTATGATTCATGTGGGGGAGGGGGGGGCGCTTGCTCGTTACCCCCCCATCCTTACCTGCCTGGCATCATAAAGGATAAGGGTCTGGTATTGATTTTGGGGGGACCCCACACCAATTTTTTTTTTTTATTATTATTATTTTGGTGAGGAGTTCCCATTAAATCCATACCAGACTCGAAGGTCCTGGTATGGACTGGGGTGGGGTGACCCTATGGCGTTTTTTTCATTTTTTTTCATATATATATATGCCGGGTGCCAGCAATATATTACAGCTGCGAGAAAGTTTAAATAACATTCTTTCCTTTAGAAATGTCATTATTGCTGTGGCTTCTAGACATCGCACAGATGCACTACTTTACAGGCAGACTAAGGGACCCCCCCCAGGCACGATATTTAAGGGAATATTTCATTTTTATTGTTTCACTTTAAGCAACACTAAAATCACTGCTCCTTTAAAAATGATTGTTTTAAAAACTTTTTTTTGCATTGACACATGTCCCCTAGGGCAGTACCCGGGTCCCCATACACTTTTTATGGCAATAACTTGCATATAAGCCTTTAGAATGAGGACTTTGGATTTTTAATGGTTGCGTCCCTCAGACTTTAATGGCGTTTGCCTCTTCGCTAGAACTTTTCCCCCTGCAATAGACGAATGCCTATTAGACAATGCCACATCAGCATGGGCGTGGTTGTTTCAATAAAATGAATGCCTCAAATGCAAAACATTATTGTATAGAATCAAAGGAATCAAACATTAGTAAATGTATTTTCTACATATGATTGTGCTCAGCTCAGTAGCCTTGTGATCTGCAGTCCTGCCTTGAAAGACTCAGGCCATGGGTTCAAATTCTACACATGGTATCACCTACTGAAAGCTTGCATAGTACTCAGCAGCATGTGCTAAAAATTCGCACTTGCAAATTTGTGGATATGCCAATTTGACATTTACAAAAGCATGTTCGCTGGTATTAGCACGCTTTTCTATTCACATGTTCGCCTAGTTGAAATCTTAATTGGGCGTCACTAAATGCAGAGCGACCATTACTTTCCGTTTTTCTTAGTAAATCAACCCCTCTGTGATGATTGAGGATACCCTGTTCTTGTTTGCTGTCACGTATGAAAATAAATAGAAGTCTATTAAAAAGAAATAAAGAGGGATAAAAGTAATTTATCTAAACAAATGCACCACCATATGCTGTCAGTATTTGTAACTGCAAAGTTTTGCTTCATTTCAACAGAGAAAAATTAGGTCTCCTGCCCTGCCAGACAGGGCTGTGCTGCATGGAAGAGCTGGATGGACAGAAATACAAATCTTTTTGCAGGTAAAACAGCTCCTCTAAATGCATTTTATCTGTGTATTTACCGTTTTGGAGTTAAGCTTTAGGAGGGCTGCATGTAGCAACAAAAACCTCAAAAACTCCCTTTTGCTTTTTAGGGGAACAGACTGTAACATTAGATCACCGTGCAAGAAATGGAAAGTTTTGGGAGACAAGTAACAGACCAGCGATCCCCTGACACCACATGATAGGAAACATGTTGATGGAAGAGATAAGGAAACAATAAATCAGTTCCTTCAATCAAAATAGCAGTAAGGTGTTATACTGTGTTGGACAGTGATAAGAGAAGGACAATGTAACATTAGGCTGGCACTTATTATTATACACCACAGTACATGTACACAGTACATGCAAATAAACTTCAAATAACATTGCTAAGGAAATGAATTCTGTACTTATATTTATATATCATAACATGCTGCCACCTCACTCTATAACTTTTTAAAGATTGTAGTTAAATTATTCCCTGTTAGTTATAGTGTGTTATCATTTTTGCAGCCAAACTGGGAGAACATCAACCTTTTATTTGTTATGTTTTCCCATAACTTACTTTATAAAACATTTTTTAAATTGCTGCTTACCGTTTTACTTAGTAGACATATCTAGTTTCCCCCTTCTATATTGGGGACGTAGGAGCCATGTTTACCATAGTTAAAGTAGAACTAAAGGCAACATTTTTTACAGTTTGGATAAAGTAAGGGAAGAATACACTGTAACCTCTGGCAGTTTTTATTGTTCTATAGCCAAAACAAGAAGTGAGAGGAAATCCTGCAAAGTGAGGGAAAACCTGGTTGTCACAAGGGTCATAAGAACTAGTGTCTCCATAGAATGATTTCTCCTCTATTGCTCTTCTGGTACAACCAGGACAAATAGAGAAGGCGAATCTCTCCAATAGGGACAAAGGCAGTAATAAAAATTTGACATGGGTTCTAATATCTCTCCAAAAAAAAAAGTTTTGCTCTAAGGTATACTTTAACCCTGTCTGTACTGCGCTGGCAGATCTCATTATCAGCTGTACACTAGATGTGCACACTTTTTGTCCTAACAATGGGTTCAAAACCTCAAAGACCTCAAGGTCTCAAGGCTTTGATGGTACACTGTATTTTAATGCACATTTGAAAAAAAATGTCCCTCAGTCTGTCTCTTTATTGTGCATTTCCTTTTCTAAAGCACAATAAAAGCTGTCTCTGGAATTGTATATAAAACCCTGGTACAAAGTAACAACTAGGAAGGTAAGATTGTATGTATTTATTTAATTATTTATTGGTATGTTGTGTGAATGGGAACCTATAACCAACATTTAGTGCAGTTTCTCAAATCACAAAAGAGGAAAGAACTGTAGTAGAAAAATAAAACCAGTTTGGTGGACCCTCAAGATGTATAGTTTGCTACGCTTTGTTTGGGGAGACCCCCCATTTTTTTTTTTAGTATAATTCTTTATTCAAAAGATTTTTTCGATATAACCAAGCATATACATAATAACAGAAAAGGGAATAAGCCTATTTTAGAATTAAAAAAAAAAAAAGACCAACATCGCTAAGCAGATAAAACAAATAAACCAGCAATAGCACATATTAAATTCATAAACTAAAAATAAAAATAGGAGGTTGATACGGATTATGAATTAATACACCACTCTAATGAGAATTCATTATCAAATCAAATAGTAACCTCCAAAATATATCTGATTTGCGAAACTAACATCAATTGTTAACCTATAATACATATACCTCAACTTATCTACTTTATGATAGAAGAAACCTTTCTCCTGGCCCCAACATTGGGGGTCCGGGGGACAAAATCTACCAAAAAAAAAAAGGAGGGAAAAGTGGCACAGTGGTGTAGTGGGTAGCACTCTCGCCTAGCAGTAAGAAGGGTCACTGGTTCGAATCCCAACCACCACACTACCTGCCTGGAGTTTGCATGTTCTCCCTGTGCCTGCGTGGGTTTCCTCCGGGAACTCCGGTTTCCTCCCACACTCCAAAGACATGCTGGTAGGTTAATTAGATCCTGTCTAAATTGTCCCTAGTATGTATGAATGTGAGTTAGGGACCTTAGATTGTAAGCTCCTTGAGGGTAGGGACTGATGTGAATGTACAATGTATATGTAAAGCGCTGCGTAAATTGACGGCGCTATATAAGTATCTGAAATAAAAAAAAAAAAAAAAAGACCCCCAACCAACTAGCACGGGCTCAGATCCTTCAGAGATTCCAACACCCTACCCCCCTCCAAAACCTCCCCCCTCCAACCCGGCCCACCCAACCTAAACGGAGATGCAATCATCATACTGGATGTACAGGAAAAGGTCGTCCATAGCCGCCAGGTGTCCCTACACTCCTCCTCTCTACCGTAGAGAGACGCTGTCATAGATTCTATTGTCCTCATTTCCTCTATCCTTGAGAACCAATGTTTCAAAAAAGGAGTAACCGTGGACTTCCACAAGTCTGGAATACATGCCCGAGCAGCATTCAGCATTTGCGCTATCAATGTCTTCTTATAATGATGAAGGGGCAGCTCATTTAAATGCAAGAGGTAGCCCAGAGGGTCTGAACCAAGGTCGGCTAATGTCAATTGTTTAATCATGTTCCTCACTTCCTTCCAAAATGATGTAATTAAAGAGCACTGTCACGTACCTGGTAGGTAGAGTTCGGAATGCAGGAAACGGCCTCTCGTATACCTCTGACTCGGGAACCCTTGGTAGTGTTGACAGGGGCTCGAGAGAACAGAGGGGCACAAGTGCCTAACTGGAACACTGGAGCAGAGGGCTGGATCCCGTAATCAGCAGGGAGGTGCACTGTAGTCCTGTAGCAGGATGCAGACAGCAGGGAGGTGCACTGTAGTTCAGCAGCAGGATGCAGACAGCAGGGAGGTGCACTGTAGTCCCGTAGCAGGAGGCAGACAGCAGGGAGGTGCACTGTAGTCCTGTAGCAGGATGCAGACAGCAGGGAGGTGCACTGTAGTCCCGTAGCAGGATGCAGACAGCAGGGAGGTGCACTGTAGTGCAGCAGGATGCAGACAGCAGGGAGGTGCACTGTAGTCCCGTAGTAGGATGCAGACAGCAGGGAGATGCACTGTAGTCCCGAAGCAGGATGCAGACAGCAGGAAGGTGCACTGTAGTCCAGCAGCAGGATGCAGACAGCAGGGAGGTACAGACAAACCGGGTCAAAGTACTGGCGGGCAGATCAGGTACAGAAGGCCAATCCAAAAGAATAGTCAGAGTCCAAGCCGGAATTGGGGAAGGCAGCAAACAGGGAAGTCAGGAACAAGCCAAGTAGATAGATTCAGACTAGATTCAGGTAAACTAGGTAAACTGGGTAACAAGGCAGCAGGGGTCTTCAGGAAACGCTATAGACTGGACAGCAAGAAAGCAAGGCATCAGTCTCCTTTAAATAGCCCTCATCTTGGCACCAAGTGCTGTCACAAGGGGCACGCGCACGCTACCACGAGCGCCCGCGTGCCGCTATTCGCGCTATTGCGCATGCGCGTGCACTGGACGGCTCCTTTTTGCACAGGCATTCTTGTAGTGCTAGGACATTTGCTGGAAGGGATTTTCTGACAGGCACAGCCAGAAAATATGTAATAGTGTCCCTGTCTCTTTATTGCAATGCCAGCATAGCTTAGAGGTTTGTGGATAAAGTTTACTAAATAGGGCCGGAACCCTATACCACCTGACCAATAGCTTGTATCCCTGTTCTTGAAAGCAGCTTGCTATGGATGATTTGTGAGCCAATGAAATAATCCTATTAATTTGCAGTCTTGTGAAAAAAATCTGAAAGTCCTCTTCTCAGTGACGTATATACATATTATATACGTATTATATACAAAGGAATTTGACCTTGTAGAGGCTCAATAATCTGTTTTTACAGAAGAGACAACATGTATGGTACATGTTCTCCCGCCGCACATAGGCGCTCAAAGGATGTCAGTGGCCAAACATATGATTCTGCTTCTGGTATAGACCTTAATTAATGTGAGAGTTGAAAAGCAGGCCAAGGGCTCAGGGGAGGCTGTGAGAGAGTACAATGATCTTGCAAAGACATCCAGCCCTGCTGGGTAACAAAGTGCATGCATCTAGACAACCTAGTCCTATCAACCCTCGAAGCTGTTTATTGTCAAGCCCGGGCGTAAAGTCTGGATTCTGAATCACCGTTGTTAATGGGGATGGATAGGGAGAAAGGCCTTTTGATGAGGGTATGTTAGTAAAAACTGCGATGGTAGCTCCGATTGTAGGATGCCTCTTCAATCCCTGATAATATTTATGAGCAACCAATGCGAGTACAGACGAAGCAATCGATGAGGCATGTTGTTCCACTTGCACCCACAGTTTGGTCTGCGAGGGGGTACATCATGACACCACTCTAGACAGGTGTAAGGCTCGGTAGTATGAGATCAAGTCAGGCAGACCAATATCTCCCCGTGATTTAGGTAAAGCCAACAACGAGTAGCGAAGTCTAGCGACTTTGCTACTCCAGAGAAATTTAGTTAACAGTGTCTGACACAAGAGAAAAAAGGCTTGAGGTAGATTAATAGGTATCACTTGCATTGAATATAAAATCTGAGGGAGCAGTGTCATCTTAAATGCATTGCACCTCCCAAACCACGTGAGGGCAAGGGTCTGCCATAGTTAAAAATGTGATCGCATTTTCAATAATGATGGGCAAAAGTTTGTCCCATATAGTAGGGCCGCATCCGGGGTCAATTTAACGCCCAGGTATTTAAAAAAAGACTGAACCCATTTGAACCGGTAGACGCCTTGAAGGTTAGCAATACACTCCTTAGAAAGGAGGATACTCATCGCTTCATATTTAGCGTAATTTATAGAGAAATTAGAAAGATCCTCATACTGAACTATGCATTGGAGTAGACGTGGTAATGAAACCTCCGGATTAGTAAGAAAAAATAGGAGATCATCCGCATATGTGGCAATTTAATGCTCTATATTTGAGACCTGAAGTCCAGTGATCAAAGGGTCTGATCTAACTTTGCAGAGAAAGGGTTCTAAGGTTAGCACAAACATTAAAGCAGAAAGGGGACAGCCCTGTCTCGTCCCAATAGACAAAAAAAAATACCCTGTTAACCAACACGGCCTCAGTAGGGCCAGTGCATAATGCCTGAATCCAAGACTGCATTCGTTTCCCCAAGCCAATATGTCTAAGAGTGGATCGTAAAAATTGCCAATCCACCCAGTCAAATGCCTTTTCAGCGTCTGTTGATAAAAGCGGGAAGGGTCGGCTCTCTGAGTGCGCAATGTGAATTAAGTCTATCGCCCTTATAGTATTATCCCTGGCCTCTCTATGAGGAACAAAGCCTGCCTGGTCTGGGTGGATAAGGTGAGGAAAATGTGGCATTAACCTATTTGCTAGCATATTTGAGAATAATTTTATATCAATATTTAAAAGTGTTATAGGCCGATAATTCCCACATTGAGTATTATCTTTATCCTGCTTGGGGATCACAATAATGTGGGCCCTCAAGGCATCCTCTGTTAGCTTACCATTAACTGAAGTGGAATTATAGGCACGTAGAAAATAAGGAGAGAGAACGTCCTGGAAAGTTTTATAGTACATAAGATTTAGCCCATCTGGGCTGGGGGCCTTCCCTGATTTAGAGGATTCTATCACCGAGGCCAGTTCTTTATTTGTTATAGGGGCTTCCATCCCTGCAATCACCTCTAATGGAAATGGGGGCATACCCGATGATGTCAAAAAGGAAGATATTAGGTCTGTCCGAGTGGGGCATTGCTGGGTTTGAGTGTTTTAAAGATTATAAAGCCTCCAATAACATTTTTGAAATTTCTAGGCTATAACCGCTGGGTCTGACAGCTTAGTGTCGGACTTGGCCGTAATTTGAGTGAAATGTGGTTTCGTTTGTGACCCTTTCAGTACCCTAGCTAAAAGAACACCCGGTTTATTTCCATACTCATAGATAGACTGTTTATATCGGCTCAATTTCTCTTTCACTTCTGAATTTGCGATTTGATTATACTGCTGGCGTAGGGAGAGTAATTCTTTCTGTGTCTGCTTAGTGAGTGTTTTTTTATGGATAGACTCAAGTTTACTAATTCTCAAAAGTAACGTTGCAGTTTCCAACCACCTCATGTTTAAGAAAAATTCCTCTTATAAAGCATTTATCCGCCTGCTACAGTACTATCAGAGATGTATTAGGTTGATCGTTCTGGCTAAAATATTCTCCTAAGCCCTGAAGAACCTCAGTCATGGTGGTAGGGTCCTTTAACAATATGTCGTTAAGCCTCCAAGACAGGGTCCACGTAGCCACTATGTTAAGATCTATATTCAAATGAACCGATCCATGGTCGGCAAACAAAATTGGATCAATCATATTTGCTCAAACTCTATCCAAATCTTTTTGTGGAAGGAAAAAAGTAATCGATTCTTGAATTTGACGAATGAACTGAGGAAAAAAAGTATAATCTCTGACATTGGGGTGTTGTAAGTGCCATACTTCTACCAATTGAAGAAGATTTAATTCTGCCTTTAATCTCTTTAAATAAGAGAATGATAGATGAGATACACCCTTTGAAACATCTAAGAGTGGATCATATGCAAAATTAAAATCCCCTCCTAAAATCACTACACCATCACTATGCTCCAAAATCAGAGGAACCAATGACCTTAAAAAAAGCAGCTGATTCGAATTAGGAAAATATACGTTAACCAAGGTTACCCAAGTAGCTCCAATTATGCCCTTAACAATCAAAAATCTACCTTGTTCATCGCTGATGTATGTGCCTAGCAACCATGGAACAGATCTTGCTAGAAGAATACTGACTCCCTTAGCTTTAGAGATTGGTGATGAACTGTGATATACCACTGGGTAGGCTCTGTTACTCAATTTTGGAATTTTCCTGGCATGGAAGTGTGTTTCCTGGAGGAAAACAATCTGACTCCACATTTTTGTCAAATCTCTCAATAATCTGGGCCTTTTTTCTGGGACGTTAAGGCCCTTTACATTTACATGGAAACGGTGCCATGGTTCCCCCTTAAAGAAATTAGAATAGGAGTGGGGGGAGGGGGGAGGGAATGCAGAGGGGAAGCAGCAGGGAGGGGAGAAAGAAAAAAAGAGAAAAAAAACCCCACAACTCTTCCAACTTAGCCCAAAGGGACTGGGAGAGGCCTATTTGGGGGTGTGTCTATGGCCCGCTGTGCTGCCAATACCACTACAAATATCTGGTACTATAGTGCTTCCTCCTCCGTGGGCATTAATGCTAAATAATTACCTCTAAGCATGGTAATAGAAACTGGGGGCCTAACAGATTTCCAAACCCATCCGTATAATGCCCAAGACAGCATGAACCCCTGAGATATTGTAAGGAAACTAGCAGAAATCGCCTGGCACGCGCGCGCACACGAGGGACCACAGATGCCCGTGCGGGCTTGTGCACATGCGCGCACGTGACACGCGGCGGGAGCGCGCCCTAGCGCCAGTTGGCACCAGTGGGCCTATTTAAAGGAGGCCCCAGCTACTGATTGGTGCTGACTGGTCTTCAGCTGTGTCCCTGTTACTCTGAACCTGTGTTATTTTGCCTGATTCCCGTTGCTGACCTTGGCTCCTGTTTACCCGGCTTTGAACTCTGTTATACCTGATCTCTGGTTCCTGATCCCGGCTTCCCATCTGACCCGTCTCTGCCTGATGTGCCGGTACCCTGCTGCCCGCCTGTTGACGAATCCGGCTTCCCATCTGACCCGTCTTTGCTGATGTTCTGGTACCCTGCTGCCGCCTGTTGACAAACCCGGCTATCTCCGTGACCTGGCCCTGGTGCCCAGCTTGGCCCAGCACAACTACCCGAGTCTCTGCAACTACAGTCCTGCGACCAGCTGCGACCAGCTGCGACTTCCTGCTCTGCAACCACAGTCCTGCGACCAGCTGCGACTTCCTGCTCTGCAACTACAGTCCTGCGACCAGCTGCGACTTCCTGCTCTGCAACTACAGTCCTGCGACCAGCTGCGACTTCCTGCAACAGGGTTCCTGGTTTCCACCTGCAGGCACTCGTGTGCCTCCTGTTCATGGGCTCCTTCTGTTCCACTCTCAGCGGGACCTGGACTGGAGATACAAGAGAGGCCGACCTCCTCAATTCAGTCTGCCTTCAGGTACGTGACAGTACCAGTCAGCCAGTAATGGAGTCTGAAAGGGAGGTCTCTCTGCTGTCAACCCTCTGCCAAACTGTTACTGCACTCTCCCACGTAGTGCAAGGGTTGCATATGGACTTTGCCCGCATCCATAACCAACTTCAGTATGCATCCAGCTTTACTCCCACTTCCGAGCATCCAAGACTCAAGGATTCCTTTGCTCAAACTATGACTTTCTCCCAAACTGAACTGTCTTACCTTCCTGAGCCCAGGGTACCTTTGCCCGAACGGTTTTCTGGGGACCGTAAAAAGTACAGGACTTTTCAGAATGCCTGCAAACTTTACTTTTCTTTGCTACCCCGTACATTCTCTACAGAGGAAGTGAAGGTGGGATTTCTTATCTCCTTGTTGCTGGAGAAACCCCAGGCCTGGGCATTTCAGCTTCGGGAACAACACGACCCTGTCCTGGCTTCGGTCAAATCCTTTTTCACTGCCATGGCTCAATTATATGCCGATCCTTTCTGCCACCAGACAGCAGAGACTTCGCTGAGTCATTTGCAACAAGATTCTAGGCCTATGGAGGACTATGTCTCGGACTTTCGTTTATGGAGCACTTATACTGAGTGGAATGATTCAGCTTTACACTTCCGATTTTGTCTTGGCCTGTCAGAAGCCGTCAAAGATGAACTCGCCAGGGTAGAAATACCTACCTCTCTGAATGATTTAATCCCCCTCAGCATACAAATTGACTGTCGCCTACCTAAAAGACGGTTCGAGAAAGCCGGAAATCTTCATCTAATGCCTACCTGCTCGATGGACCCATCACCTGCCTCCTTCTCAAGCGTGCCAAGAAAAGTTTCTGACATCAGGAGACTTCCACATGCCAGCTTTCCTAGGCCCTCTCTGACCGAACAAGAGCGATCTCATCGTCGCCGCAATAATCTCTGTCTTTATTGTGGCGAGCAGGGGCACTTCCTACATACTTGTTCCAGAAGGCATCGTAAAAGACCCCTCCGCCCATCTTCTACAGTCGGGGCATTAAGTTCCAGTCAAAACCACACCCTGCTGCCTGTTTCCCTTCAGTTAACTGGAAAGACTCTTACTATTTCTGCTATTGTGGACTCTGGGGCCTGTAGCTGTTTTGTGGACTCTGCCTTTGCAAATACACACGCACTCCCTTTGCGTGCTAAGAAGAACTGCTTCACGGTCCACCTGGCAGATGGTTCAGGCATCAAATCTGGGCCCGTCACTCTAGAGACTGAACCCATCCTGTGCCTCACAGCTTCTGGGCATCGTGAGCTGCTACGTCTAGATGTCATTACAACTCCCCTATTTCCTATCATTCTTGGGCAACCCTGGTTGAAAGCATATAACCCCCTCATCAACTGGATCACAGGGGAAGTGACTTTTTCTTCTAAATACTGTAATGAATTCTGCATTCCTCCTCTACCCAAGTCTGAAGAACCACTCCTCTGCATTAACACGGACCCTGAAACCATTAAACTTGCGCCTTCCATTTACCATGACTTTCTGGACATTTTCAATAAAAAGAGCGCTGACACTCTCCCTCTTCATATGACTGCCCTATCGATCTCTTACCCGGTACAAAAATTCCCTTTGGCAGGATCTACCCACTCTCAGAACCAGAACTGGAGGAGTTGCAGAAGTACATTGATGAGAACCTTGATAAGGGGTTTATTCGGCCATCTTCTTCCCCCGCGGGAGCGGGAATATTTTTCGTGGAAAAGAAGGATCACTCCCTCCGGCCCTCTATTGATTACCGGGACTTAAATAAGGTAACCATCAAAAACCGATACCCCTTACCTCTTATTCCAGAACTATTCCAGAGGCTTCGGGAAGCTCGTATATTTACAAAACTAGACTTGAGAGGTGCATACAACCTGATCAGAATAAGAGAAGGGGATGAATGGAAGACTGCCTTCAGGTCTCGTTTCGGACATTTTGAGTACCTAGTGATGCCCTTTGGACTCTGTAATGCTCCAGCCACCTTCCAGCATTTTGTAAATGATGTGTTTCGGGACTTTCTTGATTTATTTACTATTGTTTACTTGGACGACATTTTAATTTTTTCCACCTCCTTAGAGTCCCATCGAATTCACGTGAAGATAGTGTTAAACAGACTAAGGGAACACCATCTCTATGCTAAGGCGGAGAAGTGTGAATTAGAAAAACTCACCATCCAGTCCCTGGGGCTCATTATCTCTGCAGACGGAATTGCCATGGACCCACAGAAGGTATCTGCAGTACTCGATTAGCCTGCCCCTACTGATAAGAAATCTGTACAGCGGTTTGTGGGGTTCGCTAATTTTTACAGAAAGTTTATTAAAGACTTTTTCAGTATTGTATCCCCTATCACCCAGCTAACCAAGCTACGCACGACCTTCACATTGACCTCTGAAGCTCAGACAGCATTCGAAAAACTGAAAGGCCTCTTCACATCCGCACCCATCCTGGAACACCCAGATCCTGCTCTGCCCTATGTCCTTGAAGTGGATGCCTCCGAAATAGCTGTGGGAGCCATATTGTCCCAACGGCAAGGGACAAAATCGCTACTCCATCCTGTCGCTTTCCTCTCCAGAAAACTAAGTAATCCTGAAAGGAACTACGATGTCGGTGATCGGGAATTACTCGCTATTAAGTCTGCCCTTGAAGAATGGCGTTATTTGCTAGAGGGAGCTGCGCACCCTATTCTTGTATTCACGGATCACAAAAACCTGGAGTACTTAAGAACAGTGAAAAGATTAAGACCTCGCCAGGCCAGGTGGACTCTTTTTTTTGCAAGATTCTGCCTCTACATCACTTACCGGCCCGGGTCAAAGAATGGGAAGCCCGACGCTCTTTCCCGCATGTTTCAAGATACTGAAGCGTCACCCGAACCTGATACCATTCTACCCGCTAAGAACTTCCTGTTACTACAGACTGATCTCATCTCCCAAATCAAGACAGCAGTCCTGAATCAACCTCCCTCCCAAGAACTCCATCTCCAGCTTAAAGAGGGTCTCTACTTCCATGGTACACAGATCTTTGTTCTAGAGCAATTACGGACAGCAGTCCTCTACATGTGCCTAGATCATCCTCTGGCAGGGCATTTCGGGGTACACAAGGCTTCAAAACTGGTCCTTCGCTCCTTCTGGTGGCCAGACTTAATACAATTTTGCAGAGACTATGTAAGATCTTGCACTACGTGCTTACGGAACAAGACGGACAGATCTAAGAATTGGGGTCTGCTGGAACCTCTCCCTGTACCAGATAAATTATGGAGCATGATCTCCATGGACTTCATTGTCGAGTTACCCCCATCCGAAGGGTTTACCACCATCTTTGTTATTCTGGATCGCCTTTCCAAGATGGTGCACTTTGTGCCCCTAAAGGGTAGCCCTTCCGCTACAGAGACTGCCTCATCTTTCGTCAAGGAAGTGGTACACCTACATGGTATCCCTGTCAACATCACGTCGGATCGTGGAGTTCAGTTTATGTCCAGATTTTGGAAATCCTTGTGTGAGGTTTTGGGCATTAAACTCTGCCTATCATCTGCTTACCACCCCAGACGAACGGCCAAACAGAGAGAACAAATCAGACGCTGGAGCAATATCTCCGATGTTTCTCTTCTTTTGCACAGGACGATTGGGCGTCTCTTTTGCCGTTAGCAGAATTCGCCTATAATAATTCAATACACTCTTCTATCAAGCAAACCCCCTTTTTTGCTAATTATGGGTTCCAGCCATCTTTTTTGCCCGATGTCCCCCAAGAATCCTCAGTACCGGCAGTACAGGATCGTCTGGAGTTCTGGAAAGTTAACAACCTCTTCCTGCAGGAAGTCCCAAGTAGATGACAAGAGATTCTATGACAGAAGAAGAAATGGTAATCTGGATCTGAAACCCAGAGAGAAGGTATGGCTATCTACCACAAATCTAAAGCTGGCCTGCCCTTCAAGAAAGCTAGGACCAAGATACATTGGCCCATTCCCTATTAAAAGAAGGATTAACGCCGTTGCCTCCGAGTTAAGCCTACCAGAGAATCTAAGAATTCATCCGGTGTTCCATGTGTCCCTCTTGAAACGATCCGTGGCTAATCCCTTTCTTGACCGAGAATCTGAGACTCCTGCTCCTCTGTTGGTGGAAGAGAATGAGGAGTTCGAAGTGGAGGCTGTCCTGGATTGCAGGAAGAGAAGGGGCCAGACCCAGTTCCTTATTAAGTGGAAGGGCTATGGCCTTGAAGATAATTCATGGGAACCCAGCTCCGATGTGCACGCTCCACGATTGGTTCAAGCCTATCTTTGCCTCCATCCTGAGAGAAAACCCTTAGTGGGCATCCGGAGGCTGCCCTTAAAGGGGGGGCAATGTAAGGAAACTAGCAGAAATCGCCTGGCACGCGCTGGTGCGCATGCGCGCGCACACGGGAGACCACAGATGCCCGTGCGTGCTTGTGCGGGGGGGGTTGAATATAAAATTAGACCCCCCCAGTACAAATCCTCTCTCCTCCCAAAGTGCTCCCTAGCACATACAGCATCCTCTTCCAGCCCCCCAAATCACTGCCAGTATCCTTCTTTGAAAGCTTGCCCCCCTTTGTTCAAAGAGATGCTGGCTGCTATTAAGGAGACAATCATGGTGTCTGGGATCAGTGGACACAGTGGCTGTGTTTGATGGGCACAGTGGCTGCGTTTGATGACACAGCGGCTGCGTTTGATGGGCACAGTGGCTGCGTTTGTTGGGCACAGTGGCTGCGTTTGTTGGGCACAGTGGCTGCATTTTATGGGCACAGTGGCTGCATTTGATGAGCACAGTGGCTGCGCTGGATGGCACAGTGGCTGCGTTTGATGGCACAGTGGCTGCATTTAATGGGCACAGTGGCTGCATTTGATGGCACAGTGGCTGCGATTGATGACACAGTGGCTGCGTTTGATGGCACAGTGGCTGCTTTGATGGTACAGTGGCAGAAATTTATGGGCACAGCGGCTGCGTTTGATGGCACAGTGGCTGCGATTGATGATACAGTGGCTGGGTTTGATGGCACAGTGGCTGCTTTTATGGTACAGTGGCGGCAATTGATGGGCACAGTGGCTGCATTTGATGGCACAGTGGCTGCATTTGATGGTAGTGAGGCTGCAATGATGGGGTTTTTTTCAGAATTGTTTGCGCCCCCCCAAAATTGTTGAGCACCAGCCACCACTGATATCTATTATAAGTTCAGCTAATGGAGGTTTGCCCAAGATTTTATTAGAGACTGTATTGTGGGTCTCAATTCTGCATCTTCGACATTTTCGGGAATACCTCTGAAGCAGATATTATTCCTGCGGCTGTGGTTTTCCAAATCATCTACCTGTAGAAGAATTGAAGTAAACTTTTGCTGTGCTGCAGAGTTCGATAATACCAATTCATCCATACGCATGTTCACGTTGTCTACTGCGGATTCTAGGTTAGAGACCCTGGTCTCCACAATATCCAGCTGTTCCCGCACCTCTGAAATCTCTTTCCGTAGAGCCCCTTCTAGACGTAGCGCCACAGCTTCCAAATCTCCTCGGTTTGGTAATAATACTAGATTTTGTTTTGTGGGGAGTGAAAGCAATATTGCCCTTAACTCAAAGTTTTCTGTCCGTGAATGACAAGGACTTGGTTGAGCTAAGTTTAAAGGATCCGATGTTCCTGGTTGTGGATTGACTGTATGCCCGGTCTCCTCTAGAAGTGCTGATACACTTAGTTGGGCGTCAGTAGCCATGTGTTCAGGTACCTCCGTTACTACTGTCAGGGTAGTAGAAAGGGCATTATAACCAGTAGAGGTTTGGTAGCATAGGTGACAGATTCTCAGATCTGTCCATACTAACAGAATTGTCAGCCAATACCATGGTACGGGTAAAGGTATCACCACTGTCTCCAGTGTTAGTTTTCCAAGGCTACCATGAGTCCCGGTTTGCCCTCCCCCCCCTCCGTGCCCTGCTGGACCCCTCTTGAACTGGCAGCTGTTGCCCCCCTGTTGTCAAGTTGGTTTCCAAGGGTGTTCTCATTATCCTGATGATGCTCTATATCAGACATGTCAACAAAGGGTCCACAATTTATGTAGAAATAGCCAAGCAATGGAGCTCATTGACATACCGCATACTTGTGTGGGGGCCATGCTGGCAACTCATTCTGCAGAAGGGCCAAAAGGAACAATGCATCTGAGCACAAATGCTATATGCCCCCTCTGTTCCTCTCTCAAGGGAGAACATGACTACGGAGTTATACTAGGCAGATACTTCATCCCTCACTTGGAAGATACAGTAGAAAAATTGCCAACCACTCCATGCACACTAGCTTAAAAAAAGGCCAGTTCTCTTGGCAGAAAAGAAAAACCCCTGTATTTTGTACTGGCATTTAGGAGTGCTTAGGAGCATTTATCATTTTTTCCTGCCAGAAAAACGCTCTCAAAAACACAAAACAGAATGTTTTTTTCTGCCTCTAAATGCTGAGTTTAGAAAAAAACTATTTTTTTTCTCTATCCGCGGTGGTGCAAAAACCTACAACTAAAAAATCCCTAAATGTACAAAAAAACGTGCATGTGAACACACACAAAAAAGTGCTTTAGTCCACCCTTGAAGGAATAGGACTTCTACCCTGACCCACGGGGTGCAAGTCTCCTGACGGGGACACAGGTTTACATGGTCTGCCTAGTCAGAAGGCCTGACAGACCCCGTTCTCCTTGGACAGCCGAAGCCACCCTCAAATACTAGGTCAGGGGAGCTCTCCTGAAGAGAGACCCCCCAGAAGTAGGGAAGGAAGGAACCTGAGGGCCACACATCTTCACCCTAGATGTCAGGGTAAGCCCGAGGACACACACCCTTCATCCAGTTAAGAAAACACACACAAAAGTGAAGAAGTGACAAACGTGGGAGAAAAATAAATAAAAATAATAAAGTGGCCGTGCCAAATAGTGCACTGGCCAGGCTCTGAGGCCTGGTAAGCAAAAATCTCCCCAGACTTAAGCCAGACCCTAAAGGCCCAGTGCAGAAAAAGTGTTTGGATCTGCATCCATGTGCTATGCTGGGCGCCCACTACCAGAGGGCACAGACACCCTGGACTCTCTGCCTTTCCAGCCCATGGCCAGACAAGGTAGGCTGCTCAAACCAGGAGGTACTAAGCCCTTTCAATTTTCCCGGGGAGAATTTACTCCCAGCCTCCAATTACGTTTGGGCGCTCCGGTTTCAATTCCTGCCGGTACTAGCCTTCCAGGCCCCCATCAGTCTAGCAGGGTTGCATAGTCACCGCTCCAACCCAGTTTAGGTCAGAATGATAACACAGCGCCCCCACTAGAACACTGATAAGAACAGCTACTATACTTGATCTTAGCCAAAAGGCAGAGACGCTTAAAAAAACACCTCTAGATGACTTAATGTGCATGGACACATAGGATAAAATGCTAAACCCCTCTAGGAGCAGCGTTTTTTTAAACTAGTGTGCATGTAGCCTGAATTTTGGCAACTTGGCAGCTAATTGTGAATCTGTTGAGTTTGGAACCTGACAGGCGGTGTAATTTAGTTACCCTTTTTATTTAAAGGATAACTACTGTTTTCTTTAATACACTGTACCAATCGTATTTTATTTAATTTTTTCATTTTTACATTTCATAATTTCCAATAAAAATTAAAAACAGGTTTAGTTCTCATGTAAAAATGCACTATAAATCAAAACAGACTTTAAAGGCCTCAATATGGGTAACAAGTATAGCAGTACAACATCTGCAAAACATAAAAACACATTTAGTGGTCCCGTGATTGTTAAAAAGATTACAATTTATAAAAATTTACAACAGGTTCCTGGGCCCAAGTCCCCTTTAATGCTCAATGGCATCACAAACATAACTATAAACAATGGACAGTCTTATGTGAATCAGCATCACTTCATTGGCTCAGCATCTTTATATTTCATTCTTCAATTTTGGCACATTTCTGTATAAAACCGCTTTTTCAGAGAATATAGAGTTAATATCCTCCAATAAACAAGGGCAAGAGTACATGTTTTCAATAACATGCAACAAGCAGCTCTATCGTCTTTCTCAGCAACCAATGAAATGGACACCTCTGGGTGTGCATCCAAAAGTCAGCTATCTTGGTGTGTCAAAACACCACCATGTGTTGGATTTACCCATCCACTAGGCCACAGGCTCTATATATAGAGGGACACTCAACAAGATTTAGGACCCACACTTGGGGAGTTACATGTTGCTGGTTGCAGGAGTAGACAATACAGCAGCTTGTTAGAAAAAGTGTTTTTTCCGGCGAAGTGCGTCATTTTAAATTTAAAAAAAACAGATCTGCTGGAACAATGAAATTATGCTATATATAAGATTCTGCAGTTTGATATATTGATTATAAGACAATAAAGAGCCAAGGGGGACCTTGTTCTACAAGAAGAACTTAGCATTAAGTATTATATAACAATTTATGAAGTGCTTTACATACAGTATATATTGTACCTTCACATCAGTCCCTACCCTCAAGGAGCTTACAATTTAAGGTCCCTAACTCATACATAATCATACTAGGGCCAGACAGGAGCCAATTAACCTACCAACATGTCCTTGGAGTGTGGAAGGAAACCCCCACAGGCACAGGGAGAACATGCAAACTGAAGGCAGGTAGTGCCATGGTTGGGATTTGACTCACAGCCCTAGTGCTGACAGACAGAAGTGCTAACCACTTAGCTACCGTGCCACATTAAAGCAGGGCTTTGGGCTCAGGAGCCAGTTGTTTTTTTTAATATTTTTTTTATTACATAGTATGAGTGTGGTTGTGCCTTATTTTAGGGAAGTTATCTATGGGCACATTATTATTAGACCCCATGCTAATATCTCATTTTAGGAGATTGGATAAAGCTAGGCAAATGTATTCTTTTATGACCTTGTGGCCAACTGTGGATTTAAAAACCAAGAGTTCAGAACACACATACAGCCTAATGCCGCGTACACACGAGCGGATTTTCCATCCAAAACCATCCAAGATTTTTCTGACGGAATTCCGCTCAAGCTTGCCTTCCATCACACAAAAGTTTGCTGAACTTTCTACCGTTAAGAATGCGGTGACGTACAACACTACGACGAGCCGAGGAAATTAAGTTCAATGCTTCCAAGCATGCGTCAAATTGTTTCCGAGCATGCGTAGGAAGTTTGCGCATCCGAATTGCTACAGACAATCAGAATTTCCGATCAGAACTTTTTCCGACCGAAAAATTGAGAACATGCTCTCAATCTTTTGCTGGCTGGAATTAGGCCAGCAAAAGTCTGATGGAGCATACACACGGTCGCATTTTCCGACCAAAAGCTCTCATCGGCCATTTGCTGGCCGATTTCCGATCGTGTGTACGTGGCATAAGACTGCAGAGCCAATGTAAAATGACTTTTAAATTTTAGCTTATAACTGTCCTGTGGTTCTGGATGCAGAGTTGGTCATAGTGGCATAGAGGAATTACATGGTTCCACCCACTGTCCTAAAACTGAAGGACAGTGCTAAAACTTCTAATAAAATACAAATTAATTACCTCTTTTATCACCAGTCACTCCTTTATCCTCATTTCTTCTACATTACACACGGAGCCGACCGTAAGGTCGCACACCAAGGTAGCAGCCCAAGCCCATAACAGGGCTCATCACCACCTATTTCCAAACTGGGCGCGGACCTCTGGAAACAAATTCTTTCCCTCTGCCCACACCCTACCAATCTACAACACTGACTGATAGAGTCAGTCCAGCGCGATCTACACCCATTTTTCTAAACTATAATAGGGAATTAACTTCTTTTTATCTGGATTTAGTTTTGTCCAAACTGACAGGTTATCTTTATTTTTTATAATTTTCTATATTGTCTTGGCAGTGTTTATTATCTGTGTGAATTGGATTAATCTGTGGATTAAGATGATGGCACGAAATCAATTATAATAGTGATAATAATATTAATATTGATAATAACAATAATAATTTTAATATTAATAATAGGTTACAATTACAACCGTCAGTAAAAGTTACTGGATATTTTTCAACAGTTATGTGTATGGCATTGCCTTAATTTTTTAATTCTTGATTGCAGTAGTGCCTAGGATACTGTAAAACACAGACTAGTTTAAAACAGTGAGAAAAATAAAATCAATGTACTTTATAATCTATAAACCCAAAAACTGAGCTGTCAGAAGCAGCTAAGAATTATGATGTGGAGATAAGGAATAAAACCAAACTATTTCTTTGCACCCAGTCATCAGTTATTATTAATCATTTTAAATAAGTTAAGTAATTTGCCTTTTCTTGTCTGTTCTCTTAAACTACAACCCCAGCCAATAGTTTTGTATAATATGGGGAGGAAAGGTTTAAACCTCTGTCAGGTTTTTATTGCCATATCCCCATTAGAGGGATGTCACTTCACTTTTTGCCCTTGTGACATCTCAGGTACTATTGTACTGTTGAGCTGATCCTCCCGTTTCCTCTCTCTGGAATGCTCTATACTGTATATTCCAGTGAAAAATCCACCAGGGCGCCAGTCCTTTTCGGCATCCCACAGTAATATATAAAGGATGTATGTAAGATATCTGTATCATAGTAGTCACTTTAATTGAATGTACAGAGAGATTTCAGCTATGAAACCTATGCCCTCCACACTATATATATATAAAAAAAATGTTTGATTGGAGTACAGCATTAAGGTATCCACTGGTTTGGACTGTACCTGTTGCATAGGTTATGATTCCTGGACCCTAAAAATCTCAATTTCTCGCCACTTGGATTTTTTTTAAATGGTGTAGTCATTTAGCACTTTTTTTCTACCAGAGGAACAAAGCAATGATTGAGATGTCTTAAGGCACATTTATATTAGGGCAAGCAATATTCCCTTGGATAGAAATATATGCAAGTACCCATTATGAATTGATTACATCAAATTCATGCATATTAAAAAGGGGAGGGCCACAAATCTGTATCTCACAGGAACTGCAGCAATTACTTTGTTATTGCTATGCTGTTTTTTTTGTAGATATATTAGAGTTAAATATGTTTTTTTAATACATATATATATATATTTACAGTCAACTGTACTAGATTTGCCTTTAAACAATTAGATGGTAATTGCTGCCATCTAGTGGCTTTCATGGATTGGTACAGTATTGTGCTATGTGTTTATTTAAAAAAGTTTTTTTTGTGGATTTTAGATTTCAGCAGTTTTATTTATTTTAAGGCAGCTTTGAGAAGTTTCTCCAGTTTTGTTTTTGCACGCCACATTTAAAAAAAAAAAAAAAAAAAAAACAGGAAAAAGAAATTACTTTTAAACACAAATAAAAAAAATATAAGGGGCATAATTTCCATTAGATTTACAGAAATATTGAATATGAGGACCTACCTAAACAATCCAATCAAGCATACCTTTGCAATACACAGGTGATAGTAGATGTACAAGAAATTGTACAATCAGTACAGCTGAGCTCCCTCCCTGACCCTGCAGCTGTCACACAGACAACGCAGCACCGAGCAGTTTTGTAACAAGGTGGGCAGAACCTGATGAGGATTCACAACAGAGGCATAACTAGAACCTTCAGGTCCCCGGTGCAAGAAACAATGATGGCCTCCACCCCTTCCATCCGAGCTCCAGGCTTCCAATTTTGGGAGGGTATCCATGGACATCCTCCCAAAAACGTGCTTCCCGCATGCCCCCTGGGACGTGCATCCAGTGCAATCCCTCCCTTCAGTGCCCATCAGTAAATCCTATCAGCGCCTCCCATCGGTGTCCCCTATCAGTGCCTCCCCTTCAGTGCTCATCAGTAAATATTATCAGTGCCCATCAGAGTCCTCTATCAGTGTCCATCAGAGTCCTTTATCAGTGTCCATCAGAGTCCTCTATCAGTGTCCATTAGTGCCGATATAAGTGTCCATCAGTGCCCATCAGAGTCCTCTATCAGTGTCCATCAGTGCTCATCAGTGCCCTCTATCAGTGCCCATCAGAGTCCTCTATCAGTGCCCATCAGTGCCCTCTATCAGTGTCCATCAGTGTCCTCTATCAGTGCCTATCAGTGCCCTCTATCAGTGTCCATCAGTGTCCTCTATCAGTGCCCATCAGAGTCCTCTGTCTTCTCAGGACAGCACGGCTCTGAGCGGAGAGCGTGCCTCTCCAGTGGCATCACTAGGGTTGGTGTCACCCGGTGAGGAAAATATTGGTGTCACCCCCCCTCCACCAACTATAGCCCCCCTCAGTACAGACCCCCCTCCACTAACTGCAGACCCCCCTCTCAGTATAGACCCCCCCACTATGTGCAGACCCCCCTCTTGCAGTATAGATCCTCCTCACTAAGTACAGACCCCATCCATCAGTATAGCCCACCTCATTGCAGACCCCCCATCTATCAGTATAGCCCCCTAGATCAGCATAGACCCCCATCTATCAGTGTAGACCCCCTTAGTGCAGACCCCCATCTATCAGTATAGACCCCCCTCAGTGCAGACCCTCATCTATCAGTATAGACCCCCCTCTATCACTATAGACCCCAGTGTAGACCCCCCTCCATCAGTGCAGACCTCCCCTCCCTCATTGCAGTCCCCCCCCTCCATCAGTTCACACCCCCTCAGTACAGACCCCCCCCCATCTTTGCAGACCTCCCCTCCCTCATTGCAGAACCCCCCTCCATCAGTTCACACCCCCCCTCAGTACAGACCCCCCCTCCATCAGTGCAGGCCCCCCCACAATGCAGACCACCCCCTCCATCAGTGCAGTCCCCCCTCATTGCAGACCACCCCCCTCCATCAGTTCACACCCCCCCTCAGTACAGACCCCCCCTCCATCAGTGCAGGCCCCTCCCATCAATGCAGACTCCCCTCATTGCAGACCACCCCCCCTCAGCGCAGACCCCCCCATCAATGCAGACCCCACTCAGTGCAGACCCCCCTCCGTCCATCATTGCAGACCCCCATCAATGCAGACCCCCCCTAAGTGCAGACCACCATCCCTCCATCATCGCAGACCCCCCTCCCATAGCGTTCCCTCCAGCACACATGTCTATTTAAATAAAAACTTTACAGACCTCAGAACAGTGCGGGATAGGCACAGCGGCATGTGTCCCTCGGACTCCTCCTCCTCTCTGTTTACAGAGGGGGAGGCGACTTCAGTCCGCTCTGCTGTGCACAGCGCTGTGTAGGGGTGAGGACTGTGCGGCATGCGGTGCCGCTGCCCACAGGTGTCACCCCTCTAGCAGGTGCCACCCGGTTCGGCCCACACCCCCCCTGGCAACGCCAGTGTGTCTCTCATCTAACAGCAGCGCAGAGACACCGGCATCGTTTGTTTTATTTCCCTCTCTGTGTGTCCTCTCTCTCGCACAGGATGACAGAGGACACACAGCTGATCTTCTCCCCCCTCCCCTCTCCTGTGCTCCGCGGGAAATGTGAGCTCCTTAGCTTCACACTTGATTGCCCGCGGAGCACAGGAGAGGGGAGGGGGGAGAAGATCAGCTGTGTGTCCTCTGTCATCCTGTGCAAGAGAGAGGACACACGGAGAGGGAAATAAAACAAACAATGCCGGTGTCTCTGCGCTGCTGTTAGATGAGAGACACGCTCTCCGCTCAGAGCCCCGTGAAGAGCAACCCCGCTGGGCCCCCCCACAGTGGCGGAATGCCGGGCCCTGTCACAAGTGCGACTGTTGCGACCCCGGTAATTCCGCCACTGATTCACAGACACTAGTTCCCAATCCGATCCACTTCCCTTGTGATTGACAGAAGGCAGTGGGTGAGTCCACTGCCAATAGAAAGCCTACTATTGTCTATAGAATCAGCCTGCTACCTGCTGTCATTCACAAGGAGAGAGTGGACCTGATAGGAAACTAGTTCTTGTGAACCCTCCTCAGGCTTCACCCACTGTCAGCTTTACCAGTTGCTAGAAGGCTGTGAGCTGTAAAACCAACAGCATCCTTAAAGTGTATCTAAATCCAAAAACAAAATGTAATGTATTGCAGCTTACCAATTCTTAGATGTTGTGGTTGTTATCATTTCCTTTCCCAGGCTTTTTTTCCCCATAAAGTTTTTTACTAAAGAAAGTAACTAAAGACTAAAATGAAAACTAAAGAGGTAATGTAGATATAACTAAAGGTACAACTTTAAATGACAACAGTACAAGGGTACATCCAAACCACCTGATCTCAATAATGGACAAGTGCCATCAACATACTCCAAGAAAACACTGTATGTGTAGACTCAAAGCAGATGAATCAATGAGTAGTTACTTCAAGGGGCCAAATGTATAGGTAGACATGTGACCAGTTATGCATTTATATATTGAGATGCAACAGAACATACAGAGGTAGATAAAAGCCAAGAGAAGGATTTGAAGAAAAAAGAGAAAAGAAGAAAATGGGGAGGGAAAAGAAAGGGAGAGAAAGAAAGAAAAAAAGGGGAGGTGGAGGGAAACAAGGGACTATGGAGAAAGAAAACGCCCTACCCTTAGTACTAAAACAATCAATTTGGTGCCGTTTTGCCCATTCCTTATTCCCAAATATGTTCCACAAAAAGTGGGATATTTAGATGAAGATCTGTATATATGTATCCAACAGGCCAAGTCTTAATGTAGGGTGTTAATCTATCTTGGGGAAATGTACAGTTCTTCCATTTCAGCAATTTTCCTAATGTGGGCAAACCATGCCACTATTGTAGCCACTTGTGTTTTTCTCCAGTGAACAGGTATGTACATTATAGCAGCATTCACCATATGATTTAAAGTATTGTTATTTAGATGGGTAATAAATATTGGGCAGGAGTGAAGTCAAGGGAGCAGCCTGAGACCAATGAAGATACTGTATGAGGTGCACTTCTTTCCAGTATGATTGCAGGGCAGGACAGTGCCACCAAATGTGAAGTAACATACTTTTATCAGGACAAAATCTGTGCATCACTGCTGGTGTACGGTGCCATCTAGTTCTTTTCTTAAATCAATTCTCCTCCACTTTCATATTCACGGAACCTTTGAGTATTATCATATTAATAGATTTCCACTCATCTTCAGAGAACGAACAACCAGGCTTCTGTTCTTTCAGGCTTCTTTTTTTCTTTATTTTTACCTGGTGATCTAAAAGTAAATCTTTTATATTTCAACTTCCTTTAGCAACCAAACTGTGCAGGATGATATCAACCTACCCCATCCTAGCCTACAACAAATAGAACACCTTAATGCCCCCTGTACAGAAACAGAAATATTAAAAATAATTAAATCGCTCAAGACATCCACGGCACCTGGCCCCGATGGCTTCTCTTCCTCATATTATAAAAAATTTGCCCCACTTTTAATCCCTCACCTAAAAAATCTCTTCAATCATATTCTTAATGGTGGTCACTTCCCAGACGAAATGCTCCTTGCCAACCTTTCACTTATTCCTAAACCTTTCAAAGACCACTCCCTTCCCCAAAATTACCGCCCTATATTGGTTCTCAATAATGATTTAAAAATTTTCGGTAGACTTCTGTTGGATAGACTGGCTACAGTCATCACAAATTTAATCCACATTGATCAAACTGGCTTTATCCCGAATCGCCAGATTGTGGATAATATCAGACTTGTAACGAACATAATACAAGATGCAAATCTATATTCTAGACAATTATGCCTTCTCAGCTTAGATATCCACAAGGCTTTTGACAGTGTCAGCTGGTCCTATCTTAACTACTTATTACCTAAATATGGGATTTCAGACAAATTCCTACAGGGCTTCAATGCATTATACCATGCCCCCCACACTAGAATCAAAATTCCTGGTCATAACTCAGATTTCTTCCCCCTTAGCAGAGGAACCAGACAGGGCTGTCCCCTATAACCTCTATTGTTTGCCCTCGCTATTGAACCTTTAGCCCATAAACAACATAGATATAAAGGGATACACTAAAGGTAATAATGATTTCAAAATTAGCCTATACGCTGATGACGCTCTTATATTCCTCACAGAACCTCATACATCAATTCCCTCTCTCCTTAAAGAACTTAACTCCTTTCATTCCCTCTCAGACCTTAAAATAAACACCAATAAATGCTCAGCCCTACCAATCAACTACAGCCAAAATACTCAAAATCTATTGTCTAACAATTTTCCATTTGTGTGGTGTAACAAATCTTTTAGATATCTTGGTGTCAACATAACCCCTATACATAACCTCCTATATAAATCTAACTACACCCCATTATTCTCTCAAATCACCTCCCTCCTCACTTCCTGGTCCTCTTTCCACATATCCTTTCTCGGAAGGATATGTGCCGTTAAAATGACAATCCTCCCTAAACTTCTATATTACTTTCGAGCACTTCCTATTAATGTCCCAAAATCTAAATTATTATATATCCAAAGAATTATAAACAAGTTCATTTGGGCCGGAAAAAAACCTAGATGCAGTTATGCTCTTATGCACAGACCTCAAACATCAGGTGGCTTCGGCCTCCCCAATATCTGGCTATATTTTTTAGCAGCCAGATTAACCCAACTTACTCAATGGTTCACCCCCTCCCAGGTAACCCCATGGAAAAAATTTGAATCTACCTCTATCCTCCCACTACATTTACAAGGAATACTATGGTCTAACATCACATCTTACAAAAGACTTCTTAAATACAACATCATAGTTGCTCAATCCTTCCAACTATGGAACAAATACAAAGACACTTTCAAACTCTCCTCTAAAATCCCTCCCTTAGCTTCTTTTTTGGGAGACCCCAGATTCCCCGACGCATATAACAATAGACCATCCTTCTCCCTATGGATCAACAAAAACTTAACTACCCTTAGATCCCTCCAATTAAAATGGGAGTTTCCCCCATTTTCATCTTTACAATCCTCACATGGTCTACCCGCCTCTGAGCTTCATAACTACCATCTTATTAAATCCTTTTATGAAAAATTTTTTGCACTTACAACATCTCATATCAACACCACATTTGAACATGTCTGCATCTCTTTATCCACTGATAGAGGTCTCATTTCAAAACTCTACCATTACCTCAATAATTTTGATGCACCAGACAAATCAACACCGATGCTTAAATGGGAGTCGGACATGGCGACTCCATTCAGTACTGAGGAGTGGTCCTCCATGTCCGAAAATCTTCGTAAATGTAATAAAGCCATCTCTTTCAGAGAAACCCCACTTAAATTATTCTCTAGATGGTATCTAACCCCCTCTAAACTTAATACATATTACCCTTCTGTCTCCCCAAATTGTTTCAGGGGATGTTCAGAACCAGGTACCCTTTTGCACACTTTCTGGGAATGCAAATACATCAAACAAATTTGGCTCACAGCCACTGACCTTATTGAATGCTCTTTCCAACAAAAAATTACACCCACCCCCCACATATGTCTCTTATATGCAAAAATACCAAATATTCCCACACCATGCATGAGATTATTCCACTCATTGTGCAGTTCCATCCATTGGATGATTGCATACAACTGGAAGACAAAAAATTTACCATGGCAACAAGTCACCACGAGAATGGAATCAATTAAAATTTCTGAATGGATTTACCACACTCTAAATGATTCAACACACATTCATAAAAAGAAATGGTCTTACTGGAGTACTGCTTAACTGATTTTAATGCAAAACTACATGTGAAACTGCAAAAATGTATAACTATTGCTACGTATATGTACTTGACTCGTCATCATACCTCTCTTCCACTTGTCAATATATATTAATGTTCTATATATATATTTTGTAACCTGAATAACTTTTGTATTTTTGTTACTTAAACTTCCAAATAAAACTTTTGTAAACAAAAAAAGAGAAACCATTTAAACTGGAACTCTACCTATAACAGTTGTAGCAAGGTCCCAGGCCTCCTTCGTTTTAATGAGAAGCTCCAGGGCCAGAGATAGCTGACATCCTTTCGTGTGTAGTGGGTTGTGAGGCATTGTGGGTGCAAGTTGATTGAAGTCATTGGGTGCCAGACACTTCTTGAATGCAAAAGAGGGTTTATTTCTCTTAACAAACTTTTGGGGGAGAGAGGGTTAGGGCCAGGACACCCGTAGGTAGTTGCAAGTTCAATTTGCAGACTCCAAGACTTCAATAGGAGGACAGCCATGCAGGAAAAGGCATCCAGCAAGACGCCACATCTGCATGTTCAGGAATGCTGTCTCCTATGGCAACAGTCTGTAACAGTTCCTAACACAAAGCTTAACAGTTCCTTTCTATTCCACTACAATCACTTCTTGTAGTTCTTCAGCCCACTGAGCTCCCGGTCTCTCACTAGACTCGCTGATTCACTGTCACTGAATCCCTTGAGCTCCTTCAATCTTTACGGTGTTATCTTCCTCAAGCGTCACCCAGGCTTCTCTGCTGGGTACCTAGCTTGGCACTTTAGATACCTCTCAAGCTTCACCCCTGCTGGCCTGCTCGGTCCCTGGCTTGACACACCAGGCTGCTCTGCCAGCGTCACCTCCGCTGGCTGGGTCCCTGGCTTGAAAACCACTGAAGTTTCCCAATTCTTCCCTGTCCCCGGTTGGTGAGAATGCTGCTCAGGTACTTGCATCAGTTACTCACTGTGGTCCCTGGTAATTAGGCAGATAGTCCCTTACTGGCGACAGCTTCCCTTCTACCTCTGACCCCGACAGATACTCCGGCCGGCAAAACCGTCACTTTTGGTTGGACTGCAAGCTGCAGCCCCAACCCTGCACTGCTCTCTTGCTTCTGTATAGGCCCTCAGACAGCCTAGCAGCCAGACGTGCCCGGGATAGGCCCAATCTCTGGCCTAGCAGACAGGGCAATACAACACACGTCCATCCAGATAGCTGTCCAGGTGGGACAAAACACCGATCACCTGACTCCACTTGAATATATAGGCTCTCCCAGCAGGCCAAGGGATTCAAGAAAACCCTGCCAATTGGCTGAGATACCCCATATACCCATAAGTACCCGGCCACCTAGTGGTAGAAGAGAAAAGTGCAAAGAAGTCAAACTTAGGGAGAAATCAATACATCTCTAACAATCAACCAGGATAAAGTGGCGTACCACAAGCAATAAACATAGGTATTAAAATAGACATAAAAGAAGTTATAATAGGTCATACAAGACAATAAAGTATCAAAAATATCTATGTACAATTTTAAAGACAGGCCTAGGCAACAGCCTTAATTCCTCACTATCTAAAATATATATACAGTGATAATATAGAAATGTGTTAGTGTTGACGGCAGGTTAGATACCTGTCTCTCCTTTGCCAAGGAAAATGCACCGACACAGCAACACCTGAAAGAAAGAATCAACAGCAATGCAAATGCATTCTATCCTATAGTAACAGGTTTCAATTGTCCTCAGCCGAAGACAGCATAGCAATGTGAATATACCTTACAAATATTTACATTATTCATATTGGGAGAGCAAGCCCCATCCTCAACGGAGAATGCCACCTCCTCTCCACTAATCAGCAACTTGCACTTAGCACACAATATAAATATGTTTCACTCAGGTCAGCACTACTCACGCCACCTGGTGACCATACTAGCAACAGTCCAGACGTATGGTTTAGCCTATTATTCACAGGCATGGTGGGGTTTGGCCCCTTTATTACAGCCTAATCTAACTGACTAAACACTTAGAGCCCAAGACAGTTTGTAGTCCATCGTTTTCCCTCTGGGTGGATTATATTTCCCAGCAGTTTCCCTTCTTACTCAGTGACAACTACTGGGGACAAGGAGGCACAGCTGCATTTCAGGCAACAAGCAGTCAGGCCCTAATGCAAAGGACCACACTTCAGGACATAGGTCCCTTTGCAAAGACATCCTCAGTCGGTCCACATGACAGCCGGGGACGTAGAAGATTTTTTTTCACTTAGGAGCAACAACCTGCTAAAGATCACAGGTCGCCCTTCAGGGTGGATCACCCCAACAACTTCAAACTTTAGCCAAGGCTCAGGTGGGCACTTTTCATATCTAGTACCACCAAGTACCCGGCCACCTAGTGGTAGAAGAGAAAAGTGCAACAAGGCCAAACTTAGTAGAAATCAATAGATCTCTAACAATCAACCAGGATAATTATTCCTGGCAAGTAAATTTGTGAGGAGCAACCCTGTCTAAACTCCAGGGTGCAACACAGTTTTATAACAATTAATGTTTTTTTAACAAAATAACATACATTCCACATTAATAACTATGCTACCAAAATTAGTTTGTGCTATAAACTGTCTCCAGCATTGCTCCTTTTTCTTCTTGCTGGAGACTGACAATTTGTTGAAACCCAGAAAAGCCACTTCCCTATCGGAAACTCTCCCCCTCTCCTTGGTCTCAAAAACTATTGTATATGTAATTTTCTTTAATTAAAATATGTACATTTCCAGATTTGATTTTTTGTCTTGGTGAAGTTAGAGTGGTAACGCATCCAAACTTGCGTTAACGATAAATGTGTTTAGCACTTGAGTGTTAATTTATTTCAATGGCCAAAATGTACAGGCATTTTTTCTGCCAAAACTCTTCTGCCAGGAGGAAAGGCATCTAGGAGAGTTGGCCAAACATCCAGTGTGCATGAGCTTTTACACGCTTCTGCCAGGAGAAAAGGCATCTAGGAGAGTTGGCCAGACATCCAGTGTGCATGAGCTTTTACACGCTTCTGCCAGGAGGAAAGGCATCAAGGAGAGTTGGCCAAACATCCAGTGTGCATGAGCTTTTACAGTGCTGAAGTTTACAGGCTGCAATGAGGGAGAAAGGAGAGAATAACAGAGAGATAAGATAAGACTCTAACCTTGTAATTTTAACGCTTTTGTGCCTTCCTGGCAACAGAGTTTGTCCTGTCACATCTCCTACTTTTCTTTACTCTCCCTAATCTGTGTTCCCTCGGCAAGGTCTGTGTCATTCCTGTTGCTTTCTCTTCCCCCCTTCAGCAACAGTAAATATTAAAGCTGTCAGCAGATTGGATCTAGTTGCTCTCTACCAAGAATAGAAAGCAGAGCAGGGTATTACTGGATTGTACACAGTATAGACACTTATTTTTAAGGTTTTACATAGCTATACCTGCAAAAGGGGCCAGCCTGAAGTAATCTATAAGGACCTAATTTTCTGACTAAAGTTCTACTTTAGCACTGACAGAGGTGCTTACAATGGTCAGATTTTATTAATTTATGTAAAACCTTTATCCCTTAGGAAAAAATATATGTAACTGTTAAAAAGTGTTAGCAGGAGTCAGCCTTTAATTTGTTAATCACGTACAGTATGTAATATCTGTCTAAATCTACTAGTCCATCTAACACTACCCTCTCCCCAGGCTGACAATGCTGCTGTCCATGGGTGGCTACATAGCTCCTCCACAGGTACAATGGAGTGCCATCCTAGAACAGGAAGTGTGTTGCTGGCCAATCACTATGTGAAAACAGAGGTAAAAAAGCCTAAAAAAGAAAAACACATCTTAGGATTGGTAAGCTTAAATATATAACATGTTGGGGGTTGGTTATACTTTAAACAACCTGTGACATGTTGGGACAGGAGAGGGGTAGTGATGGCAAACAGGCCACCTGCTACACAGTGTAAAGAAACAGGCACTCTGCCTGTCTCTGTATGCCAATTTACAGTTGGTCCTAATTACTTCCAGTTTTTTATTTTTTTGTTCATATCTGTGAACTGGAGATATTTATTTTTACATTTAGTGCAGCCATAGCGTAACTTCGTAAAAGTGGTGCTATTAAGAACTACCTAAATCTGCTGCACATTTTGATACAGATACCAAAATTAATTGTAGGGCTTTTTGAATCTGGTGCAGGACCTCTGGCCATACTGCCACAAAAGTGGTGCTGATACTTTTTTGAATTCCCCTTGTTGTTCTCATTCCCTTATTTGGATTAGTGAAGGATTAATCTTGTTCAGCAAAGCTGTTGTATTAACACATTACAATCTGATTGCGCAATCATATTTACACCTGCCAACTACTATGTAGTGTAAAGGCCTGCCTGAATGGCTACACATTGATTGGATAGATTAGGTAGGTCATCATATTAAAAATGTTAAGTGTAAGGTGGGGTCAGGGCTCATCTTCATGTTGATCCTACGTGCAGCCAGGCATCAGCCCTAGGTGCTGAGTGCAGGATGTCACAGGTTGTTCAGCGCAAACCCATACTATCCCTTGCATGGATGGTGGCCTGAGGCCTAGTTTTCCCACCCTCCAGGCCCATAGGTGGTTAACCCCCTCTTTACTGGGAGTACTCACATGGCCAGTCCACTTGTCTAAAATATTCACATGGAAGCTTGTAGTAACAATAACAGTTTTTTTTTACTTGCTTGATCAGAAAATGAAACAGAGCAGTCCATATAGTGGTATATTTACATACCAAATACTGACTAGCAGTCAAAAAGTATTGGCATAGGTTCTCTTTTGGCTCTCAGCAGTTGGTATTTGTCCTTCCTCACTCATCCCAGGGCTACAAGCTCCCGTAGTTGTCAGTTTATCTGGTGAGGTTAACAAGGGGACACACCAAGGCAGGGCTGGTGCAAGGAATTTTTACACCCTAGGCAAAACCTCATTTTGCCACCCCCCCGGCTCCACCCCTGACTCCACCACATTTGCCCTGCCCATGTATACCACACCTTTTTAATGAAGCCACCATCAAAAGCAGCCTCACCAGCTGCCATCAAATGCAGCCTCACCAGCGCCCATCAATGCAGCCTCACCAGCGCCCATCAATGCAGCGTACCGGCGCCCATCAATGATTGATTGCTTCCATTCATTCGGGAGTCGGGACACAGACCCAATCCTCCAGCGGCTGCCTGCTAATGCTGAGACTTAATTGCTTTCTGGAGAGAGAAGAGAGTAGGAACACCAGTGGCCGGGCGCCCTAGGCAACAGGGCGCCCTAGGCGGCTGCCTAGTTTGCCTAGTGGTAGCACCGGCCCTGCACCAAGGTTCTCGCCCACTTCCTCTACAGCATTCCTTCTCCAGCCCCTTCCTGAAGGGGGACCTCCAGCAGACCTACCTTTTTTGTCTCTCTCCCAGCTAGAACAAGCCCAGAGCCCCAGCTACACACACCTTATAATATAGGGATTCCCACAAAGCACCAGTAGGAGGAATAACCCTTAAGAGGAACCCTACCTATCTCCACCCACCTAAAGATTGTACAACCAGTTTGTAATATGTATGTTGACCCTTAGAATGCATTGAAGGATTTATTTAATGTAGATTCTAGTGCATCATTGTGGCAAATTCATGTACATCTTTTTGAAAGGTACATAAATCTGTCACATGCACCATTTGTCACACGGAGGTGATACACACTTAGGAGTGTCTGTGGAACTCTTTATAAGTTAACAAAAATAGTAGCTAGTCACAGGTGTTGCAAATGTACGGTAATTGAATTCTCCTTTAAACCTTTGTCTTTATAGTAAAACTCTGGGGCCAACATTGAGAGATTTGATTTGGTTGTTGCATGGTTGGTTATGCCGCCATGGCATTTTAATAATCCTACACTATATAGCTCATTGTACTGTAGTTAAAAGCTGTTTTGAATTTTTCTTGCGTCCTAAAGTCCTTGGTGTACCAGGTTCTGATTTAAACAGTTTTGAATAGAGGAGAGGATGTATGATAAGTTTTTATATGCAAGCTGTCACAGATGTGCAAATGATGCTGTGATGGAGGAGGTTGATCCTTCATGGCAAGTAGGACACAGTCCTGGCAGGACAGATGTCTGCAGGTTTGTTCTGCAGAATCCAGGGCATGCAGCAGCTATGTAAAGCATACCTTTCAACTATTTGAGATAGAACGCAATATACCACAATTTGTGTAGGCAAAAGCCACACCCCTAATATGCTCCCAATTACATGGACCATAAAGAATTATTCTTCAAAAAATTATTAGTTAAAACAGATTTCACAACTTCTTTTCCTTTATACCACCTTGTCAAAATAACAAATTCAATACTTTAGAGTAGGGGGAAAGGTTTATTGCAATATAGTGCTTTTGATAAATAGTACATTTTTAATAAAAGTTTATAAATCAGTCAAAAAGTGGGACAATGAAGGAGGAAAGAGGGACATGGGGGCTTGGGCTCAAAAGAAGGTCCCACAAAATAAGGGACAGTTGGGTGCTATAGTAAAGTTTATATTGTGTGTCTCAGGTACTGATTAAATATTTTTTGTTTATAATTTAATATCAAATGAACTTTGAATACCAGTGGGCAGTTTTGCCTATAGCAACCATATTTTAAATGTAATTTTGCTAATGAAAGGTAATAGTCTGGGGCTACCAAATACATTTTGCATTTCTCCTAAGGCTGGGCTAAACCTGAGCAGATTATGAAGTCCACCATTTCAGAAGCTGCCTTGTAATGACACCCTGAAATTTGCCCACATGTCAATGGAAGAGTCCAGCATGTTATTCGATTTTCAAAAGCAATTAAATCAAGGAGAAGGATGACAACCCCTTGAGCATACATCTTCAAAAACAAGTTGTTAATTACAGCTCACATGTTTATATCGTCAAAAATTAAAAGTTACATTATATCTGCATATACATTATATATACTGTATATATTGCAATGTAATTTTAATGAATAGAAACATACAATACCAATTAAATGTCACATAACAATATATTATAAGAAACATTAGAAAAATAATTTATTTTAAAATAAAGTACTACATTTATGTGTATGAATATTGAAGTAATAGTCCAAAAAAGAAATATACTATTGATTCCGAATTCATTCAAAAGTAGTGAAAATGTTTGTCATTGTTGCTCAGACAACATAATATAGTGCATGATATTGTCAGGTTCAACATTTTAGTTTGTTCACATAGCAAGTCCTATCTACAATGAGGTTAGTAGGTAATCTAAGACTACAGCTATAACCACAGGCAAATGTGCACACAGATATTAACAGACACAAAAAAAGTGAGTTGAACATGAAATGGGCTATTGGCATTCTCCAACTATCTGTATACTACAATATAACTGAAAACGCAAACGGTACATATGAGATCATATGAGATAAACTCATACATATATATATATATATATATATATATATATATATATATATATATATATATTATTATTATTATTATATATAATATATATATATATATATCTCACAGGTGCAACTCATAAAATTAGAATATCATCAAAAAGTTCATTTATTTCAGTTATTCAATTCAAAGAGTGAAACTCATATATTTTATATAGATGCGTTACCCACAGAGTGATATATTTCAAGCATTTCTTTCTTTTGATTTTGATGATTATGGCTTACAGCTAGTGATAACCTCAAATTCTGTATCTCAGAAAATTAGAATTGTACATAAGAACAATAAAAAAAAAGGATTTTTAATACAGAAATGGTGGCTTACTGAAAAGTAAGTCCATGTACAGTATAGTATGTACTCAATACTTGGTCGGGGCTCCTTTTGCATGAATTACTGCATCAATGTGGCGTGGCATGGAGGTGATCACCCTGTGGCACTGCTGAGGTGTTATGGAAGCCCAGGTTGCTTAGATAGCGGCCTTCAGCTCATCTGCATTGTTAGGTCTGATGTCTCTCATCTTCCTCTTGACAATACCCCACAGATTCTCTATGGGGTTTAGGTCAGGTGAGTTTGCTGGCCAATCAAGCACAGTGATACCATGATCATTAAACCAGGTATTGGTACTTTTGGCAGTGTGGGCAGGTTCCAAGTCCTGCTGGAAAAGCTGGTCAGCAGAGGGAAGCATGAAGTGCTCTAGAATTTCCTGCTAGAGTGCTGCGCTTACTTTGGACTTAATAAAACACAGTGGACCAACACCAGCTGATGACATGACTCCCCAATTCATCACAGACTGTGGAAAAATGTGCATTTCATTTGGAAATCAAGGTCCCAGAGTCTGGAGGAAGAGTGGAGATGGACAGAAACTAAATTGCATGAGGCCCAGTGTGAAGTTTCCACAGTCAGTGATGATTTCTGGAGCCATGTCATCTGCTGGCAGGGCCAGTACAAGGCAGGGGCGGAGGGGGCGGATGCCCTGGGTGGTACAAAATGCTGGAGGGAGGGGGGCGCAGGTGAAGTGTGGCAGTGTGCTTCACAACTGTGTGTGTGTGACTGTACACACTAGCCACCGGTGCCGCTAATAGCTTTAATCACGGCTGATTCCAGGCAGGTGCCGCGAGCAAAAGCAGAGGGGGGAGGGGCCCCGAATCCCAGTTGCCACAGAAACTCTCTGCTAGATGCCACGTGGCAGCAGGTGAGGGTGGCAAGTGACATGCTACATCTGGCAGCAGGTGACGGTGGTAAGCGACATGTTGCCCTGTGCTGATAATCAATGCAGGACTCTTTACAGAGGGAATGGTCGCTTTTTTTCTTACACGGGGGGGCGCAGTTGCCATCTTCGTCCCTGGGCACCGAACGACCTTGTCCCACCACAGTCTGCTGGTGTTCGTCCACTGTGTTTTATCAAGCCCAAAATCAGCACTTTTGTTTGATAATCTTCTTGTATAGTCAGTCAGCTTAAACCAGACTTTCCCTTAAAAGTGAAAGTTCTGCTTATCCAGCTCCTGCTCCCCCCATTCTAACAAAATTGGTGTTTTGTTTTTTTTTCTTGTTTTTTTTCTGGGATTGGGTATCTTTTTTTATCCATTTTCATGTGAGTGCATTTCCTTCTTTTCAAATAAATTTGGTACACATTTTCTATACAGGATTACACTATGTGGCCTTTTTTTGTTTCTTCTTGTCCAATGTAATCACCATCTACTGCGAGCATCACCCCCGAGGCTTACACTGTTCCACAGATCATTCTAGGATCTTCTTCCATCCTCTACGGAACTCCATCAGCCGTTTATGATTCAAGCTTGTTTGACCCAATTGAACGTAGGTTTTTTTGGGTTCAAACATTCCGGTAAGCCTCCCTATTGTTGGTGGTGGTGTTTTTTCATTCTAGATGTCTTCTGCACACTGACACGTTTTTAAATATGAAGTCACACATATATTGAGCACTATTACCCTATTATTTTGTATGATACATTCTTTGAGGACTTTGAGGACTTTTATTATCTTTGGATATACTTTTTTATGTCCCCCCTTTTACATTTTGGATGTGCTGATTTGAGGAACTTAATGGTCTTCATGCTACAAAACATATGGCTATTCAATTTTTTCTATTAGCGCTACACTTCATCTGTTATCTGCTTATCAGAGCTGTAGGCACCAGCCAGTCTAGAAGCTTGGGGCTGATCCACAACCCAGAGGAGACCCAGCGTACTCTGCTTGTGGAGAGAGAGGAACAAGATGGGCGACAGTGCACGTGTGTACCCAGTGCTGACCTAGTTGCCTGACATGCAGGAGGTGACATTGGTGGACACCGGTGTCCGGTTGGAGCATAATGGGATTCGCCCTTAGGTTGATCAAGGGGACAGAGGGGCTGTGCTTTATCTGTCCTGGATGCAGGAGGCCTAACACAGTAGTCAGTGCTTAGATCTGGTGTGGGCACTGTGACGAGCCGCTTACCAAGCTGATGCTAAGCGAGCAGGAGCCACTCATCTACAGAGAGAAGTCCCAGAAGGGCAGGGTGGGCCTTGAAGTAACTGCTAAAGGTGGGGTTGAGTTTGAGGCTGGTGACTCCCCTGCAAAGGCAAGCGACATCAGGGAAGAAAGCTGGAAATCTACCTTGGCCCGCAGCCTGGTCAGGGAGCTGGTACCTGTAAGTACTGCCCAGAAGAAGCCAGACACTGTCCATGAAATTCTCGCTGCGCCTGTACACCCTGTAAACCCCACCCTGAAGGAGCCAGTGCTGGAAGGCAGCTTGTCTTCAGGTGAGCCAGTGTGGAGCAGCAGCGGTGGGCCATAGATAGGGGGTCGCCCAGACTGCAGGTGGAATTCGGGCCCCATAGATGAAGAAGTTGCAGAGTGGTCATCCCATAGTAGCTCAGAGGAGTGAAAGTGGGGAAACTCCCAGGAAAATGTGGAAGTGCTGTCCGAGGAGATGGTTGTGCCAGACACAGCTGAAGAGACCAGAGGAGCCGTGCAGATGCCAGTGTGTGTGAAGTGGAAATTCCAAAGCAGACCCTCTACCACCCAGACCGGAGCTGCTGAGTACAGACAATGGGTAGTGAGGTCACCTAAAGCCTGTATTCTCACTGGGAAAGGCAAGCCTTGGAAACTGCCAAGGTTTTCAAGATGCCAGTAGGAGGTGCAGTGGAGAAGAGCTCTGGAGTGGGGTCTGGACTACCCCTGTGTCCCTCCAGACATTATAGACGCCATTCTCGGGCATAGTGGGAGGATGACATGGTGTGGGAATATGAGCACATCTCCAAAACATTGCAAGGATCTCATAGTGAGGAGGCTTGGACCCAGTTTGAGGACATTTGGCAAGAATGATGGCTGGGAAGAGCCATCTACAAAGAATACCTTGCGGAGAATAACCTTCTTGATCGCCTTCAGTCTGATTTCCGCGCTGAACTCTCCACGGAAACTGCTCTCCTAAAACTCGCAAACAATTCACTAACAGCTAAATCCAATGGACACTATTCTGTACTCCTACTCCTGGACCTCTCTGCTGCCTTTGACACAGTGGACCACCCTCTCCTCCTCAAAAAACTCCACACCTTTGGTCTCCATGACTCTACTTTTTGCTGGTTCTCATCCTATTTATCCAACCACACCTTTAGCGTTATTTCTAATTCTACTTCCTCCTCTCTCTTTCTCTGTTGGGGTCCACCAAGGTTCTGTTCTTGGACCTCTCTTATTCTCCATCTACACCTCCTCCTTGGGTCAGGTAATAGCCTCCCATGGCTTCCAACCCCATCTCTATGCCGACGACACCCAAATCTATCTCGCTACCCCTCAGCTCACTCCTTCAGTCTCCTCACATATCATCAATTTACTAACAGACATATAAGTCTGGATGTCACACCACTTCCTCAAACTCAGTCTATCCAAAACTGAGCTCATGATTTTTCCTCCCCAACGTGCCTCTTTCCCTGACTTCTCTGTCAAGATTGATAGCACTGCTACCAGTCCGTCCCCTCATGCCAGGGTTCTAGGTGTAATCCTGGATTCTGAATTATCCTTTTAGCCCCATGTCAAAACACTGTCCAAATCTTGCGCCCTCAACCTCCGCAACATCTCCAAAATACGCGCCTTCCTAACCAATGACACCATAAAGCTCCTAGTTCACTCCCTGGTCATCTCCTGCCTCAACTGCTGCAACACCCTCCTCACAGGATTACCTTTACATAGGCTATCCCCCCTTCAGTCTATCATGAATGCTGCTGCCAGGCTCATCCACCCCTCCAACCCCTCCGTGTCTGCTACTCCTCTCTGCCAATCCCTTCATTGGCTTCCACTCACCCAACGAATTACATTCAAAATTCTAACAACAACTTACAAAGACATCCACAACTCGGCCCCCAGCTACATCACTGACCAAGTCTCAAAATACCAACCTACTTGTTCACTTGTTTCACTTCACTGCTCACTAGTTCCCTTGTCACCTCCTCTCATGCTCACCTCCAGGACTTTTCCTGGGCCTGTCCTATCCTATGGAACTCCCTACCCCAATCTGTTCGACTATCCCCTACTCTGCTTGCATTTAGATGCTCCCTGAAAACTTTTCTCTTTAGAGAAGCCTATTCTGCCTTCACCCAACAACTGTACTTTTATTTTCTCCATCAGATCATCGTCCACAGTTATTATCTATATCACTTGGCCCTCCCTCCTGGATTGTAAACTCTAACGAGCAGGGCCCTCTGATTCCTCCTGTATTGAATTGTTTTGTAACTGTACTGTCTGCCCTCATGTTGTAAAGCACTGTGCAAGCTATTGGCGCTATATAAATACTATATAATAATAATATTTATTTTTCAGCTTTGAAAGCAAACCAGTGTTTGTAGCCTACCCAATAAAACGTCAAAACATTTCATGACCTGATAAACACAAATAATGTGCCAAATTTTAGCACATCTAAATGCCATGATTATCTGATATAATGAAAAAAAAAATCTGAAATGCTGATCATAGATCATTCCCTTCTCTACAGATTAAGGTGTACACCATTACATTCATAAGAAGACTTGAGAAGAAGATCACCTTACGCTTTTTAATTTAGGAAGATCAGAACAGAAACAAAAACATGATGATTGCCAAAGGAAACATTTCAACAATGAGCAAACTGTGGACTAATGCCAAAATAGAGGTCAAGAACAAACATCAAAATCAAGTAAGAAGAAGAAGCATTTCCTTAACAGCAGAAAAACCCTCTGTTATAGAAATTTGAAAAGGAAACCACCTTTCACCCGCAGTTCCACAGGCTTAAAAATAACTTCAACAATTCCAAATATAAACTGTGTAAAAACCAAAGATCTACCTAAAAATGTGTCATTTTCACACAAAAATGTAATTTCTGAGTCATTGGTATTCCCTATCAGAGAGAATCTGAACAATTGTAATCCATACAAAATAAATATAAAGGAAGAAAACAATAATCAAACATGAACTCACAGATGCAGCCTACTTGCTGAGAAGTCTGATATCTATCTGTGCAGGTGGCTGCCTACTTGCTAAGTTCTTATGGTTAAAAGTATTCTTATGTTCTGAATGATCTTCAATTTTCATTGATAACAAAATATGTTCCTTGGTTCTCAATGAAAGAAATTGCACAGAATCATGTCAGAACAAGTTGAAAATCTCCACAGAAGCCTTGTAAAGACTTTGCATTATGGTAGCAATGGATTATGTAAAAATTGACTGAAAAATTCAGACTGCAACAAAGCTTCATTGTTTTCTAGAGTTCAATGCTTGTTGTTGTTAGTTTCCAGTAATTACTTTTTAAAAAGTTAAATGTGGATGTTTCTAAGTGCATTTTACCAATACTATCAAAGTGTTCCTGGAATGATCAAAGCGATATTAATACCAAAACCAAAAATGTATTATATTGCAGCTTACCAACAGATGTGGTGACTGCATTCGTTTTCTTTTTTAGGCTTTTTTCCCTCTGTTTTCACCTGGCGATCTGATGAGTAACACTCCCCTTGTGTTAGCGTGCCTCCACTCTGGATGAACGAGCACAGGGGTACCTTTTGAACTGCAGCATTGTCCGTCTCAGGGGGTTTATTACTGCTTTAACTTGGAGAGGTGCACAGTGATGCATTATAATAGTCTTTGGACTTCGTCTTCAAGCTGAAGAGAAGCAATAAGGCAGCCCAAAGCAATGATGACATGACATGTAAGATGCAGTAGCCCACAGCAGGGAGAAGCTACATCAACTGACTCTGTGAAATAAAGGGAAAGAAGGGAAGTGGTACTAAATCCATTTTGAGAGGGCACAGATTATTTACAAAGAAAAAAGTGGAAATGCTTATATGTTTCTACATCATAAAAATCTAATGTTGAGATCATAGGTGTGCGCAGCCTATTGCATTAGGGTGTGCACCCCAAAGCTCAAACACACATGAGCACCACCTGCTGTCACAGGAAGGGGGCTCTGGTGGTGGGAGCCAGTTGATTGGGAGCATATTATGATACACCCTTATTATGTGTGTAACGTGTTCCTAAAGTTGAACCTAGATTTTAATATAATGGGGGCATTTACAATGGCCACTGGCACCCCCAACCTTCTACGTGGTGCTGCTCCTGGATGATGCTAATGCACACGGGGTGATTAGGGTGTGCCTAGGCACACCCGGCACACCCTGTGCGCACGCCTATGGTTGAGATAGATCTGAATGACAAGCAGACGGAATTACACAGAAATCAGTCATAGGTAAGCATGGGCCAACCATGAATTTATATATAAAAATGTATGAGACTCTGGTCGGATAATCTCTCAAACACTCAATTGGATACATTTTAATTAGTTCCAGTTAGGGTGTAAAGATGATTATAAATGTTGAAATTTTTTAAACATATGTTCTTACTTTTCTGTCAGATATTTCTTTTGCAGTTTATGAAATGCATCAAGAAGAAATCTCTGAATATAGGAGGAAAACAGATGTTGGAATATATAATATATTTATGCTACAAAATCAATACAGTACATTTATACTAATCTGTATTTTAAAGTATGATACTATTTTATGAAAAACAAAGAAACCTATGAATTTTATATAAAATAATGTTGTAAATTGATACCAACAAAGTAACATATTGCTCTACTATGGTTGATGGCATTAAACTAATTTGGAGTAGGAGAGGCATTTTCAAGGTCTGAACTGTAGTGAAGTCCATGCATTGCAAGTGTGGCTTCACATAGGAACCAATTGATTTATAACATTTGGATATAGTTGTGTAAAAAACTGATTGGACACATTTTTGGTAGTCTTGGCCCCTTTCACACGAGGCTGTCCATGTACGGACTCCGTTTGCTCAGCGGGGATCGCTCTGTTGATCCCCGCTGAGCCGGAGGATGACAGGTCCATCTCTGCTCACTGTGCAGGGTCAGACCTGTCAGATCTCTGCTCTTCTCTATGGGGGATCGGATGAAAATGGACCGCATGTCCACTTTTATCCGATCCGCCAGACAGATGGAAAATAGGGTTTCCATCCGTCTGGATTAATTGGACATGTCACCGCTGACATTCGTCGCTCCATAGACCTGCATGGAGCGTCTGTTCAGGTCCGCCTAAAAAGCTGACAGGTGGACCTAAACGGTCCGCCTGTGTGAAAGGGGCCTTAGGCAGATTTTAAAGTTGGTTAAAAATCTTTAAATAGCTCACAGTCAGTCATTTCTTTCCTAAATGGGAACAGAGGCTGCCATTGCCGGCCTTTTATTTATTTATTTTATTTATTTCAGGAAGAAAATGCTAGATGCCTGGCTGTTTGAAATTTAAGCACATTGTAATCACAGACCCAGAACAAACATACTGTAAATGAGTGGCAGCATTCCATATCTTTAGACTTGCTCCAGGTCAGCAACTTAGAAAGCTTCAGCATTACAGCCAGGGAACATGCATTATATCAAAAGGTTAGTTTGGCAATGGCAGCCTCCATGAGTCATGCAGGGGCCTTTATCATAAATCATCTCTGTGTCTATTATGTTTTATTAAAACTTGATTCCATGCATAGTTTGTTTATGTAGTTACAGGGGCATACCTAGAGCATTTCCCACCCAGGGTGGATCCTATATATGGCACCCCCTTCAACTTTAAAATATAAAAACACCCCACTGCACCCCATGCGTACCTCTGCACCCCCAATACATCTTTGTCACTACTGTGTACCCCCTCTCCACAACTGCACTCCCGCTGTACCCTTCTGCCACCAATCCCCCCACCTCAGTGAGAAATCACCTATGGGAGTCATAAAGAGCACCTATGGAAATCATAGAGAGTACCCATGGGAGTCAGAGAGATTACCTAGAGGACTCATAGAGAGCATCCATGGGAGTTATAGAGGGCACCTATGGGGGTAAATGACATACCACTCCACTGGGAATCAGACTCAGGTACTCCTGGCACCCATGGGAGTCGGTGCATTATTGCTGTGTTCTGTCACTCGTGGTGTCACACTGACTTCCCGGGGGGAGGGATCACAGCTGGCTGCCCTTATTCTCTCTCTGGGGATCTACACGCCACTTTCTCTGATACCGAGCTGTTTCCAGGAGGCTGTTATTGCGGAAACCATTCCCGGACTGTGATTGGCAGAGAAAGGCTTGTGATGGGGCATGGGAGAGCATCCTGGGCAGACTAGGATGGCACAGCCCGATTCAGATAGTCTATAGCCAGCTCAGAACCCCCCCCCCCCCGCTGGTACACCACCATATAATTGTGCTAGCAAATGTGTACCAGTTCATGGGTTAATTTAGGCTGAATCATTTTGGGTCTTTTAGTAATTTATAATACACTGGTATGCATTACTGACCAATCAGACTATATTTTAGCTAGACACATATGATACAAATTATAGGGTCACTAGAACTTTTCCTGGGGAGAGGAAGAGTGTAAATGGATTGTGGTGTAAATAATGTGTATATACACTGAACACTGATCACTGAGGAATAATTTTTATGCACATAAGGTATGCTATTTTGTCTAATGTGCTCCATGTACTCGAGGGGCTATCACACTACAGGCATGCATACTCAGAAGTGGAGGGGGCTGCTGGATGCCAATGTATATGACTGGGTTAGGATCTCACTGGCAAGAGTGATTGCTTAAAGTGGATGTAAACCCAAAACATTTTTTTTTTAATGTCATAATGTAGAGTATAAGATTTCCTATCATTTGAGCCCAGTTTTGCCACACAGAGTTAATCCATCTCTGAGCAATCCTCTTTTATTGTTCAGTGAGATAAATCTTGACAAACAGAGAAAAACTTTGTCAAATCCTCCCCCTTGCTGTGAGTGACAGGTGATTTACATCTCGTGCACTAGCCTAAGACATGCATTATTTTTTAATTCCCTCCCCCACTCCTTTCTTCAGCAGCTCTGCAAGGATTGGCTGTTCCACACCTCACCATGATTTGGCATGCTGAAGTCATGTGGTTACTTTCCTGTCTTTTCACTGGATGTTAGAGATCATAGCAGAAGTTCAGTGTAAGAAATAAACAGGAGAAATGAATATTGACAAGGGGAGTGTAGAGGTGGGCGGGGAGTCTACTGACATCACGACTCCACCCACCGAGCTCCAGACAACAGACCCACCCACAGAATATGCAGTTTTTCGGCTCTCATAACAGACAGAGGGGAGACATTTGACAGGTAAAGATACATGCAGGAGGCATGTATATCCTTATAGATAACCCCTATGGCAGTAGTTTAGAAAGGATGACATTGGGTTTACATCCACTTTAAGCTGGCCATACACTAGAAGATTTTCAAAGGAACATTTGTACAAACATTCTTACGAAAATTCTCCTTAGTACATTTACTGATGTGAGGAATATTGGTCAAAATGCTTTTTATGTTTTGGAGTGAGTGGAATTTCCTGATTCATGCAAACCGCTGCAGGTGTGTATGTTAGGTTGACATCAACCTGAAATTGGTTGGCAAAATGCAGTGCGATTTACAGAATCGGGTCACATGGATGTGAACACCCTTGCGATCAGATTCTGGGGCGGCAAAAAAAAGGTCCTGCGCAATTTTGGTGCAGATGCAGTGCGTTCGGAGCCATACCGAATGAATGTCTCAAATCGCACTGCTGCAGAATCACAAATTGCACCGCATATAGTGTGAACCAGGGCCTTAAAATGAAACATTTCTGATGTATGGCCCTAAAATGATGAGTATGGTACAAAGCACTGTAAATCTATTTACAAATTAAATAAATATTTGTTTGTTTTTCAATTTTGCAATTTTTAATGTGGCACTAAAACAATTATTGAACAAAATAACAAAAAACTAAAAATGTACATAGTTAAATTAAATGTTAATGGTTGTAAAAATAGAAACAAAAAGAAATCTAGAAATAAACAAAAAAATCAGTAGGAAAAAAAACATGCTAAAGGGAATGAGTTATTTAAAGCGGAGTTCCAGCCTGGGGAAAAAAAAATTAAAAGTCAGCAGCTACAAATAATGTAGCTGCTGACTTTTAATTTAAGGACACTTAGCTGTCCAGGGAGCCTGCAATGTCGGCACCCCAATCTGATCCGTCAATCGGCTCTGGGTGCAGGCGCCGGCATTGCCAGTAAGGGAAACTGGCAGTGAAGCCTTCAGTCGCACAGGGCTTTCTGAATGTTCCCGTTGTCTTCCGGGACACACACAGGTCCCAGAAGGCAGTTTGAGAAGGAGGAGGGCACAATACAATCATGGAAATGATGAAACTCGCCGTGGTGACATAGGACAGTAGTCCAGAAGAAAAAGCTGACCAAGAAGTGGCTGCAGCCAGAGACTTTGTCAGGCCCCAAGATTATAGCGCGTGTGGTCATGGACTGTTATTTGCACAGGCTCCCTGCCACTTTGAGGAAGTGGGTCAGCCATGGGGACCCTAAGTCTGCAAACCAGCTGGTGGACCTGATGGAGAGAAATACAGCTGCTGAGGACTTGTTGAACCCATCCGTGCCCCGGCCCAATGTTTCTAGGGGTAAAAAAACTGCCCAGAGGATCCGGTAAGACTGTTCCAGGGTTCAAGGGCTTGGGGGAAAACTGTGGCTACAGATAATGAGACTATAGGCTCAGGACCTGGAGACTGGCCAAATAGGTCAGGAAGTTCTCTGAGGCCGTTTAGAGGACTGGGTACACAACACAAAAAATGTTATCGCTGCTATGCATTATGTCATATTGCTGCTAACTGTTCCCTAAATGATGAACCAATGCAATGTTTATTTGAGAAAATGCATGCCTTTTTTTTGCACAGGTTGCATGTACTGCATCGTGTCAGGGACGCATGGAGAAACAAATGTGTGTGATTTTCAGTTGATGGAAAGCCATTGCTCTGCTAGATTCTGCTAGTGTTTTGACATTAGTTAAAGGTGATTTTGTAAATCCTGCACAGTTATACCCTAGCACTATTGGGGTTATTTGTATACATGGTGACACACGTGACTACCAGACCGCTGTGGTTGAAGTTGGGGCTTGGTGACACATTCAGTGGGGGTACTACCCTCACTGCATCATGAAGCCCTAGTAGTGAGGGATTTTCCACAGTTTTGGAGTTTGTGGGAAAACAAAAAGAGTCAGGAGGACAGACTACCCCCTGCTGATGAAACACAAAACTTACTCCAGGCCCTTTTGATTGCAAAATTGAAATAGAAACTGTTGATGTGTCCAAGAATGGGGTAGATCCTTTTTCTGTAATAGCTGGGGAGCAGGAGGAGCTGGAATCCCACCCCCAGCTTGAGGATAATGAACAAGAAATTATTTCTGACTCTAATAGTGAGAGTGAGCAGAATGTGGTGCCTGACTTGGAAGTCAGGAAAGATGATTTGTGTACGGAACAACTAACACACTCAATAGAGCCAGGGAAAACATTAAAATGATGGATGGAGAACCTGCTGAACTTAATGTAGGGGTGTCTTTTCCCTACATGGCTCTTAAAAATAACTTGCTACATCAGGTGGTAAAGCAAGGGGAGGAGGTAGAGGAACTAGTGGTTCCAAAACCCTATCGCCAGATGGTATTAGATTTAGTCCATGGTTATGTAATGGGTGGACATCTGGGTATAAAGAAAACCAAGGAGAGAATAACCCAGAGATTCTTTTGGCCGGAGTTACATTCACATGTCAAAGTATATTGTGAGTCATGCCCAGAGTGTCAGTATTCTGCGCCATCGCCTCATTTTCACAGTCCGCTGGTATCGTTACCAATAATTAAAGTGCCTTTTGAAAGAATTGGAATGGATCTGGTGGGACCAGTAGTAAAGTCTGCCCAGGGCCATCAGCACATACTGGTAATACTGGACTTATGCCACATGGTATCCTGAAGCCATTACCTTGCGTAATACCTCAGCTAAGACTATTGCCAAAGAGCTTGTCAAGGTATTTAGTCATGTGGGTATTCCAAAATGACTATTAACGGATCAAGGCACACCATTTATGTCCAGAGTCACTAAAGAATTGTGTAAGTTGTTAAAAATCTCCTATCTCCATACCTCTGTCCCCAAACTGATAGTCTTGTGGAGAGATTTAACAAAACGCTCAAAAACATGTTAAAAAAAGGTGGTGGACAAAGATGGGAAAAATTTGAATTTTTTGCTGCCATACCTCATGTACGAGAGGTACCTCAGGCATCTACAGGGTATTCCCCTTTTAAACTACTGTATGGTAGACATATCAGGGAATTGTTAGATGTCGCAAAAGAAACGTGGGAGGAAGAGACCACGCCTTATAGAAGTGTCATTGAGCATATTATTATTATTATTATTATACACGATTAATATAGCGCCAACAGTTTACGCTTTACAATGTAGATGGGGGAAGCACAATTATAGTACAGTTCAATAAAGAAGGGACAGGAGGGCCCTGCTTGTAGAGCTTACATTCTAAAGGGAGGGGGTGGTGGTACAAAAGGTAATAGATGTGGGGAATGATTTGATGGGGGGGCCTCAGGGACAGTTGTTAGGTGGGTGTGGGATAGGCTTCCCTGAATAAGTGAGTTTTCAGGGATCTCCCAAAGGTAGACAGGTTAGGGGCTGATTGGACATACCGGGGCAGGGAATTCCAGGATGGGAGAGGCTCTGGAGAAGTCCTAAAGGCGAGCATGGGAGGAGGTAACAAGGGAGCTAGAGAGCAGGAGGTCCTGGGAGGAGCAGAGGGGATGATTTGGGGGATATCTGCAGATGAGGTTGGTGATGTAGCTGAGGGCAATGTTGTTTATGGCCTTGTTTGTTGTGGTTAGCATTTTGAATTTTATATTGGGGTAAGGGAAGCCAGTGAAGGCATTGGCAGAGAGGAGCAGCAGTCACCGATCAGTTAGTGAGATGTATTAGTCTAGCAGCAGCATTCATAATAGAGTGAAGGGGGGGTAGCCTGCGTAAGGGTAAGCCATTAAGTAGAGAGTTGCAGTAGTCAAGGCGGGAAATAATCAAGGAGTGAATAAGTTGCTTTGTGGTGTCATTAGTCAGGAAGGGTCGAATTCTGGAGATGTTGCGGAGGTTAAGGTGGCAGGATTTAGCCAATGATTAGGATGTGGGGGCTGAAGAAGAGGTTAGAGTCAAGGATTACACCCAGCACCCTGGCATGTGTGGAGAGACCAATGGTTGTGCTGCTGATGTGAATTACCTCAGGGATTCCAAAGTTAGCTGTATGGATCCAAACTGCTCACTGATGCTGTATCCTCATATATAAACAGTAGAAAGAGACTCCATAGTGTGATACCATTTAACACAATTTTATTGTACAAACAAAAAAGCTCCAGTACAGGGTACTCACATGGGTTAGGTGTATTAAGTACACCAATCTGTAATGTGCCTTAAAATGCTGGGTTTTGGTTGAGGTTGTATGTCTGATTCCCCCAGAGGGGGAGAACTGCTGGGGGAATCAGGGATTGAGAAAGATCTGGGGGTCCTAGTAGATGACAGATTGAGCAATAGCATGCAAAGTCAAGCTGCAGCTACCAAAGGCGGTAGAATATTAGCATGCATAAAAAAAGGGATACAATCCAGAGATAGAACGATAATCCTACCACTTTATAAAACTCTGGTTAGGCCACATCTGGAGTATTCCTTCCAGTTCTGGTCACCAGTCCTCCGAAGGGATGAGCTGCAACTGGAGAGAGTCCAAAGAAGGGCAACAAAACTAATAAGGGGACTGGAGGAGCTCATTTACGAGGAATGACTGCAAACGCAAAATTTATTCTCGCTGGAGAAACAAGGCTTAAGAGGAGATATGATAGCGATTCACAAATACCTCAATAGCGATCCCAGCATAGGAAAAAAACGAGGACACGGGGCCACACAATGAGATTGGAGGAGAAGCGGTTTAACCTTTATCTGCGCAGGGGGTTTTTCACTGTCAGGGCAATAAGGATGTGGAACTCTCTTCCACAATTGGTGGTGGCTGTGGGGAGTATTGATATTTTTTAAGAGACTCTTGGATGTGCATCTTAAAGAACACAACATACAACTTATGTTAAAAAAAAAAAAAAAAAAGAAGAAGGCAACATACAGGGATATGGGAAATAAATTATACATACTGACACACGTGCACCTACACAGGTTGAACTGGATGGACTATTGTCTTTATTCAACCTTACCTACTATGAAACTATGAAACTTTGTAGCTGCTCATAAAAAAGACCAGACGGGGACCATTCTATTAGGTTTGGATACATTTGTTCCCCATTGGAGAGGCAGTGCCCCCAAAAGATTGGTTTCTAGAATAGGGATGAAATAGATCTACCAACTAAAGACTTATTCTCCCTATGGTCTAAACGTAGACTGGGACATAAATGCTTTTTATAAATAATGATTGATATTTTTTATGTCTTACTGGAAAATTGACTTTACCTCCTCTTAAAATATTGTTTTTTTATTATTTAGTCGTTTTTCGCCATATGTGGATGATTCTACATTTTGTGTGGATTCTTTATTTTTGGTAATTTTTTGCCTTCGCTACTAGCGGGCAATGGTGTTATCTTCAATGCCAGTGAGTGACATTTGGTTTATTTTTAATATGGCTGTTTTTGGACTTTGCCTTTGTAATGGCAATAAGCGAGGCTTGGTTAGAATGCTATCAAGGATGGGTCAAGTCAGTTTCCTTTTGCAATGTGTGTATATATATATATATATATATATATATATATATATATAATATGATTTACATATATACAGACACACATACACACAGTATCTCACAAAAGTGAGTACACCCCCTCACATTTTTGTAAAGATTTTATTATATCTTTTCATGTGACAACACTGAAGAGATTACACTTTGCTACAATGTAAAGCAGTGAGTGTACAGCTTGTATAACAGTGTAAATTTGTTGTCCCCTCAAAATAACACACAGCCATTTATGTCTAAACCGCTGGTAACAAAAGTGAGTACACCCCTAAGTGAAAATGTCCAATTGGGCCCAATTAGCCATTTTCCCTATCCAGTGTCATGTGACTTGTTAGTGTTACAAGGTCTCATGTGTGAATGGGGAGCAGGTGTGTTGAATTTGGTGTTATCGCTCTCACTCTCTCATACTGGCCACTGGAAGTTCAACATGGCACCTCATGGCAAAGAACTCTCTGAAGATCTGAGAAAAAAAAATTGTTGCTCTACATAAAGATGGCCTAGGCTATAAGAAGATTGCCTAGACCCTGAAACTGAGCTGCAGCACGGTGGCCAAGACAATACAGTGGTTTAACAGGACAGGTTCCACTCAAAACAGGCCTTGCCATGGTCGACCAAAGAAGTTGAGTGCACGTGCTCAGCATCATATCCATAGCTTGTCTTTGGGAAATAGACGTATGAGTGCTGCCAGCATTGCTGCAGAGGTTGAAGGGGTGGGGGTGGTCAGCCTGTAAGTACTCAGACCATATGCCGCATGCTGCATCAAATTGGTCTGCATGGCTGTCGTCCCAGAAGGAAGCCTCTTCTAAAGATAATGGACAAGAAAGCCCACAAACAGTTTGCTGAAGACAAGGAGACTAAGGACATGGATTACCGGAATCATGTCCTGTGGTCTAATGAGACCAAGATAAACTTATTTGGTTCAGATGGTGTCAAGCATGTGTGGCAGCAACCAGGTGAGGAGTTAAGTGAAGTTAGTATACGTCTTGGCAACCAGGTGAGGAGTACAAAGACAAGTGTGTCTTGCCTACAGTCAAGCATGGTGGTGGGAGTGTCATGGTCTGGGACTGCATGAGTGCTGTTGGCACTGGGGTGCTATAGTTTATTGAGGGAACCATGAATGCCAACATGTACTGTGACATACTGAAACAGAGCATGATCCCCTCCCTTCGGAGACTGGGCTACAGGCCCTATTTCGACATGATAACCACCCCAAATACACCTCTAAAACGACCACTGCTTTGCTAAAGTAGCTGAAGGTAAAGGTGATAGACTGGCCAAGCTTGTCTCTAGACCTAAACCCTATTGAGCATCTGTGGGGCATACTCAAATGGAAGGTGGAAGAGCACAAGGTCTCTAATATCCACCAGCTCCGTGATGTCGTCATGGAGGAGTGGAGGAGGAGCTCTGGTGAACTCCATCCCCAAGAGGGTCAAGGCAATGCTGGAAAATAATGGTGGCCACACAAAATATTGACACTTTGGGCCCAATTTGGACATTTTTACTTAGTGGTGTACTTACTTTTGTTGCAAGCGGTTTAGACATTAATGGCTGTGTGTTGAGTTGTTTTGATGGGACAGCAAGTTTACACTTTTATACAAGCTGTACACTCACTACTTTACATTGTAGCAAAGTGTCATTTCTTCAGTGTTGTCACATGAAAAGATATAGTAAAATATTTACAAATATGTGAGGGGTGTACTCACTTTTGTGAGATACTGTATATATATATATATATATATATATATATATATATATATATATATATATATATATATATATATATATATATATATATGTGTGTGTGTGTGTGTGTGTAAAATGGCCACAGTTTGAGAGCAAGACTCTGCTTTGAGACTGATTAGGGGTGACCTTGAGTCATACAAGGCTTGGCTGTCCTTAGGACGGCTACGGCCTGAAAGCAAGGCTTTATAATCAAGGCATGGTTAACCCAATTTCCTTTGTACCACTCTGTATACAGTATATAGTGAGATGATCCAGCCTAGCTCCTGTCCCCCGGAAAACGTCATCTATTACAAAATGCGTCGGGCGGAGCCTTGCTGTGACATCATTACACTGATCGGAAGTAACGTGTAACGTAACTTTGGATATTTTTACAATGCTGTGTATTATTTTACCTATAAGAGTGCACTTTTAACTGGTTTTATAATAAATGTATACAGTTTTCACATGTGAAGCATATGATTCTCTTGTTTTGAGTACTTACCTGCACACACTGATTCCGTATGGCGGATGGTGTTAAGAAGTTATCTGGAGGAGAGAGAGTGTTTTTTTCCAGAGATTCACTTTCCAGAATAATGGTGGAGATAACCAGTGTGGAAACTTTTCCTGATGTGGGTTTGACTCTTGAGATTTCTTGGGGATGGTGGATCATGGTGGAGGAAGCCTTTTTTCTGGAAGTTTATTGCAATCACTTCATAAGAGACTTTGTGTTAATATATTATTACATAATGTTTTGCATATTTGTGTTATCACTTTTGGGTGTAATTATAGCAGAGGCACCTTTTGCCACATAATTATATGCTGTGATAGATTACACATAGCGTGTCAGTTCCTCTTATTGTTCTACAATTTTTTGTTTTCCATAAGTATGGGAATTTTTTACATTTTTACCCTAGTATGTGTATGTATGAATGTGAGTTAGGGACCCTTCGATTGTAGGCTACTTGAGGGTAGGGACTGATGTGACTGTAAAATAAATAAATATGTAGTGCTGCGTAAATTGAGGGGCTATATAATTACCTATAATAAATAAAGAAAATGATTTGCTTTGCAAAAAAAAATCAATATCATACAATGTAATGCAATACACTACCATACAATATTGCACTACTGAATTCTTGTCGTAACAGCTCCCAGTAAACTAGGTTAGAGCAACAACATACACGCAGTCATACATATACACAGTACATACCCCTTCTCTCAGCACTTAATCTGTACACAAAAACAGACCCCATAAACTCGAGATGGGGTCTCCTATTCAAAAGACATTTTAGTGCATGCTACCTCTACCATTTTGCTCCAACCACACCCCCCATATCTTACTAAAATTTGCGGTATGTGCCCTTGCTGCATAAATCACCTTTAGTTTAATAAAGAGTATATTTTCTAGAGAATGCGTATCCCACCATTGGAGTAAGATACAAGTATCCTGGCATAAGAACTATGAATTAAGGTGATAACACCACCAAGAGCAATATTTGACAATACATGTGGAACAAATTGGGTTCAGATGAGTGACATCTGGGACACAGGACATAAACACATTGTGCAATGGGGTTAATTTACTAAAACTGGAGAGAGCAAAATCAGGTGCACTTCTGCATAGAAACCAATCAGCTTCCATGTTTTATTGCCAAAGCCTAATTGAACAAGCTGAGGTTAGAAGCTGATTGGCTACCATGCACAACTGCACCAGATTCTGTGTGCAACAGTTTTAGTAAATCTACAACAACGTTCCAGAGCTTGGTTATAGATGGCATAAATCCAAACCATTTTTGCTGAGCAGTTTTTAAAGGTTGCCAGTCCTCAGTTAGAATAGGGGTGTGGAGGTTGGTTGAAAAATGTCACAAAGTATGTTTTCTAGCTAAGTAGATTTAATGGTCACAGGCAGACATTTAAATTGTGTCGCCACAGCATGTTGCAGAGATGTATAGTTAAAAATCTCTTGGCTAGGAAGGGCATGTGGGCGGAGGCACATTGTGGAGCTCTTGTGCAGTATCCTATTTTTGATCCTTTCCCTAGGGGTTTATCCTGGATCCAGATGCTTTCAGGCAAACACCCAGAACATGGTAGTCTGTTTTTGCTCTACTACCCGAACTCGTAAGGGTTTATGATTATTCACTCTTTGCCCTTTTACCTATATGTATTTTGGTTGCACTCTGACTCCACAAAGGGCTTTATATCAAACTGTTACCAGAGGTTGCTCAAAAGGTACCTTTGTTCTTATAGCTGCAAAATTAGGCATATGTGGGAAAAGGAGCAGAGTCCAATACAACTGTAAATCAATATGAGAGCGTACTTTATGCCTAATTATCTCTATATGATGAATACAAGATCCTGTTTGTACTTGATGCATGAGAGACCATGGTGATCACCTCCATTTGTTATGTCATTGTTCTACGTTAGTACAGTGCTTGACACAGATGTTAGCATACTCATTAGAGTGTTCCAAATATTTATTAGGATCCCCTCATCAGTATTTTCGGATGTGTAGAACCTCCACATGAACCCTATATACAAGACACAATTGTGTGAGCATTATTATAGGCCCTAATGCATCAGACGTCTCCAAAGTTGCCTTTGGCAGCTGAATGGAAACTCCAGCTCAACAATACACTACAAATGGAACATACAGTATATGCCCATAGGGGATCCCTGTGAAAATTTAAGAAGGTACAGCGTGCTTAGCTATCAGCATCTGCCCACACTGTATTTATTAAAGTAACCCCTGTCAGTTTTTGTTTCTATCTGTGCTCCACTGGGTAGATTTCCCTTCAATTTCTGTCCCATAGCCAAAACAGAAAGTAAGAGGAATTTTCTCCAAAGTGAGGGAATACTGGTGTGTCACCAAGGTCATCAGAACTAGTATCTCCATTGGAAGTTATCCCCTCTATTCCTGTTCTATGGTCAACTCAAAATTTGGGATTTTCTTATACTTTCACTTTCAATGTTAATGGCAAACAAGACTATTACAAAAAGCGAATCTCCCTAACAGGGGCACAGCAATAGAACTGCCCGTTGTTCTAATCTTTCTCTAATACAAAACTAAAAAGAAACATTTTGCCTTTAGTAACACTTTACCGCTCCCTTTGGGATAGTACCTTACTTAAAGGATAATTTCACCCTTTGTAACATGTTATATTGTATTCAGAGTGGAACATGTTACTGTAGCAGCAGCTCCGTAACCCCCTGATCCCCCATTGTGACAGTGAGGGGGAGATCTTCTCCCCATACTTGCTGTCACAATTAAAAAAAACGTGGCCGTGTAGGAATCTGCCCACATGACTGCATCATTCATTTACAGAGTTCTGTGAATGGGAGAAATACGAGTATTGACAGCCTTTGCAGATGTCGGCTTGTAGTTCTCAATGAACTACCAGGGTGCTGATGAGCACTCTAGGTAGTTCATTGAAGCTTCCTGTTATTGTGCAACTGCCTGCCTGTATGAGGTACAAACAGACAGCTTACAATGACAGTCTGCAAGAGTCCTGCACTGTGCCAGCGATCTGCTGATCGCAAGTGCAATGCTTTGCAGGCTCCTGGTAAAGAAATAAAAAAATGCACATTTTTTTTTACCTGCAAAAAGATGTGCATTTATTTATTAATTTTTTTTTAAAAGGTGAACTTATCCTTTAAGCCTTATGGCCCTTACACACGATCGGACTTTCCGACAACAAAACCGTGGAATTTTGTTTGAAGGTTGTTGGCTCCAACTTGTCTTGCATACACACGGTCACACAAATGTTGGCCAACAATTACGAATGTGGGAACGTGGTGACGTACAAGACGTACGACGAGCCGAGAAAAAGAAGGTTCAGTGCGGCACCTTCTGCTTGATTCCGAGCATGCATGAACTTTTGTGCGTCGGACTTGTGTACACACGATCGGAAATTCCAACAACAAAGTTTTGTTGGAAAATTTGAGAACCTGCTAGCCAACATTTGTTGGCGGAAAGTCCGACAACAAATGTTCGATGGAGCATACACACGGTCGGACTTTCAGCCAACAAGCTCACATCCAACATTTGTTGTCGGAAAATCCGATCGTGTGTACGGGGCATTATGCTTACTTTCATCTTGAGTACCATTTTTGGCAGATTGAAGGGCATGCTGGCGACTGAACTTCATATTTTCTTTTACTTGCTTTTCCTCGTTCTACATTTGATGCTATCTACATGGTGTATGAAGGTAACGGTTAGATAAGCACTTTACTGTATATGAGATTATAGTAAGCCAGTCCAGTTCTGTATTTTATTAACTAAACAACCTATTTGCAAACTTCTTCAAGATATGCTGTATCTGGAAGACTGTGTTGTTTGTATGTTATGGAACATTTAATAAAGTTTGATATACAGTACCTCTCTCATTCTGCCGCCTTTCAAAACTCTCTCCTTTTTTTGGGTTCTCAGGCCAATCAGCTCACTCCCCAGTGGTTGCTCAGTCCTTACTGCCAACTTCACCTTCCTCTCTGCGCTGGTGGACAGGGTTAAAGTCTTGCTGCTTATGCGACCAATCAGTATCTTCTGTTCTCCTGCTCCCCTCCTGCAGGCCTGTCAGTCAATGACCAGGGATAGATTCAAGCTGTGATCTGGTGGTAAAAATGCCCAGGCTGAGTGGCTACCACGGCTTAAAGGGGCTATCAGCCAGGGCTACACAATCACCCCAATGAAAGACTTTAGTCCCCAAAGAATGACATTTTGCAATTCACAAATTAACTACACTTACAGTATTTTGTAGCAATACTTATTTCTAACACAAGATACAGGCAATGAGAATTCCCACTATATCATATCAGATGGTAGGAGGTATCACACACTGGTACAGTAGTGTGATGAGCTTGAGCATTGATTCTGTGCACAGTGGTGATGAATTCTGAACGGTTTGCTCTGGAATCCTAGGTCAATCTCAGAGGAGGTCAGATCTGTCTTGATCTATACTTCATAGGTTCTGATGGTTCTCTGACAGATGGCTCCACTGTAAAGCTTCAGGAGGCTGTGAAGAAGATGTTTCCTCTAGAACCAAGTCTCCATATCCTCCTGGGTTTAAAGGGCACCTTTTTGGGCTTTCTTTCAACGCAAGACTGTGGCATGAAGTCTGGTGCACGGGCTCTCAAGATACCAGTGGATTACATGGCAACAGTGGGATCAGACTTCCACAGCCATCCTAACTGTAAATCTTCCTCCCAGTCATCTTCATTCTCCTCTTCAGGAGAGGGTTGCTGTGACCAAGTCACTAAAGTTAGTCTAGCAGGGCGTGAACCAGTTGGAGGTAAGTCAGTCAGTCATGAACTCAGACTCTCAGATCATATCTTCTTTAGTTTTGTGCATCCACTCGTTGCACGTGTCTCTGCCCGGTTTTCATGTTTCTGTTTGAACATTTCATCTTGTGATGTGTTTTCTGTTTTGTTGGGAGCTTGTGGTTGATTTACTAAAACTGGAGAGTGCAAAATCTGGTGCAGCTGTGCATAGAAACCAATCAGCCTCCAGCTTTTTTTTGTCAAAGCTTAATTGAACAAGCTGAAGTTAGAAGCTGAATGGTTACCATGCACAGCTGCACCAGATTTAGCACTCTCCAGTTTTAATAAGGGCCCTTTCACACTGGGGCGGGGGCGGCGTTGGCGGTAAACCGCCGCTATTGTAAGCGGGGCTTTACTGTCGGTATTCGGCCGATAGTGGGGCAGTTTTATCCCCGCTAGCGGCTGGGAAAGGGTTAAAAACCGCCGCGAAGTGCCTCTGCAGAGGCGCTTTGCCGGCAGTATAGCCGCACTGTCCCATTGATTTCAATGGGCAGGAGCGGTGAAGGAGCAGTATACACTCCGCTCCTTCACCGCTCCGAAGATGCTGCTAGCAGGACTTTTTTTCCCGTCCTGCTAGCGCACCGCTCCAGTGTGAAAGCCCTCGGCAAATCAAATCAAAGCAGCGGCACTTTTGGGTCGGTTTGCAGGCGCTATTATTAGCGCAATAGCGCCTGCAAACCGCCCCATTGTGAAAGGGCCCTTAATCAACACCTCTGTCTCTTACATGCTGTCCTGAAAGACTTCTGGGAATAGAGTTAATAGTGGAAATGTTTAGGTATAACTTTCATCAGTTTTTTTTCCCTCAAAAACCTGTAACTCGCAACTGATTCACTGAGAAAATCCGACAATAAATAATTTATTTTTGGAACCAAAAAGCCATCCAAAGAGCCGCCACATTGATTTTATACACTCCGCGCTCCTGAATAGTAACAAGAGTGCCAGGTGTTGTTCAGAAGGAGAACAGAAGTAAATGCCTGTCTTAGGCTGGCTTATAGTAAATAATGGACAGGATCCAAAAACTGTACTGATTCTGTACAGGCAAGGAAGTGAGAACAAACGTATTTCTATGACTGAAAAACACTTTTTTACTGCGGTACATTGCAATCACATACATGTTACAACCAGGGACGTGCGGCGAGGTTAGTGGCTGCTGAGGCACTGGCTAGCATCAGAGCCAGATTCACACAGGTTACATACGCCGCGATCGTTAGAGCGAGAGCAATAATTCTAGCACTAGACTTCCTCTGTAACTCTAAACATATAACCTGTAGAAACTGAAAGCGTTTCCTATGGCGGTTTATAAGTACTGATGTTTGGCGCCATTCCACAAGTGTGGGCAATTTTAACCACAGGGACCAGGCCTATTTTTCAAACTTGTTGTTTACAAGTTAAACTCATTTTTTTTTGCTAGAAAATTACTTAGAACCCCCAAACATTATATATAAATGGCAGTTGTTGCAATACTTTCTGTCACACCTTATTTGCTCCCTTTTTTAAGAAAAAATACACTTTTTTTAATTAAAATATAAGACAACAGTATAGTTAATCCAATTTTTTTTTATATTGTGAAAGATGATGTTACACCGCGTAAATTGATACCCAACATGTCATGCTTCAAAATTCCCAGTAAAGAGGAACACTGATCGGTCTCCTCCCCTTGTGCGTCCCCTCCCTCTACAGTTAGAATCACTCCCCTAGGAAACATAATTAACCCCTCGTGTCCCCCTAGTGGTTAACCCCTTCCCCTGTGTCCGCCATAATGTCGCAGTCACGAAAAAAAATCGCAGATCGCCGCCATTACTAGTAATAAAAATAAATAAATACATTTTTTTTAAAAATGCCATAAATCTATCCCGTATTTTGTAGACGCTATAACTTTTGCGGAAACCAATCAATATACGCTTATTGCGATTTTTTTTTACCAAAAATATGTAGAAGAATACATATCAGCCTAAACTGAGGAAAAAATTTGTTTTTGTTTTTTTAAAATTGGGATATTTATTATAGCAAAAAGTAAAAAATATTGTGTTTTTTTCCAAATTGTCGCTCTTCTTTTGTTTATAGCGCAAAAAATAAAAACCACAGAGGTGATTAAATACCACCAAAAGAAAGCGCTATTTGTGGGGAAAAAAGGACGTCAATTTTGTTTAGATACAATGTCGCATGACTGCGCAATTGTCGTTTAAAATGCGACAGCGCTGAAAACTAAAAATTGGTCTGGGAAGGAAGGGGGTGAAAATGCCCTGTATTGAAGCGGTTAAAACACACCGCAACGCACTAATTTTTTTTGGTGCACTGCATTGCCAAAAATGGTGCCTCTCCTTTTCTGGACGTTTTGGTGCCATGCCAGTCTAATCATTTGAATGAGGTGTCCTAATGCAGCGCATGTTAACACACAAGCATTAACAGTGCACCAGGATGTCAACAGCTGAATGGGATCTTTTAAAGGTATATGTTTATGGTATTAGACCTGGAGCAAATCTCCTGCTTGTTGGGTCTGCAGCAACCATGTAAAAGAAAACAAATACTGAGAAAATGTACACATTACTTTGATAAATGCTTTTTCCTTGGTTGCTATGTTGACCCAGAGGCTTCAATACTTTTTGAGTCACTACCCCATTGCAGAACAGGCGATCTGACGTTTACTACTTGCATACTCATTCCAAAGCTGTGAATCAAAGGAAAGTGAAAATGATGAAACACGACTTTTTAATAAGTTCAGTATAAATTAATCTCGAAACGAAAGGTCATCAGGTAAAAAAACAACATGTTTCAAGGGTTCACAAGTCCCCCATCTTCACAGATAACAGCAATGGTATCCTGTTTTATTTTCTTAATGCAGCTTCCCTTTAGGCTCGGTTCACACCTAAACCGGCCGTGGATCGCACAGGAACGCCGTGAGTCCCTGTTCTCTGTTTCAGGGATGAATTAGGGATGAATCTTTGCCAGAACTCCGCCCTGAAACGCTGCCAAAGACGCACAGCGTTTCTGTGCAGTGCACTCCGCAGTCGCCCCAAAGATATGTGAACCGGCTCCATAGAGAGCCGGTCACATTCTCCTGCTTTGCAAATTGGATGAGGGGAATTTCTGCATCCAATTCACTTAGGTGTGAACCCAGCCTTAAGTTAATTTAAACAGAAGACCAGATCCATTCATCAGATCCATTTTTAAATATCAGTTACCATATTTATCTGCGTATAACACGCGCCGGCGTATAACACACACCTCAAGTTTAGCAGGGAATTTAAGGGAAAAAAACTTTTAGAAGGGAAGTTTAAAGCGGAGTTCCAACCAAAAGTGGAACTTCCGCTCATCGGATTCCTCCCCCCCTCCGGTGTCACAGTTGGCACCTTTCAGGGTGAGGGGGTGCAGATACCTGTCTAAGACAGGTATCTGCACCCACTTCCGGGAATAGACTCCCATGGGAGTCACGTCCCCTCCCGCACTCCCCCGCTGTCTCCTGGGAAAGACACAGGTCCCAGGAGATAGCGGAGACCATTGAGAAAGCGCAGCGCGACTCGCTCATGCGCAGTAGGGAATCGGGAAGTGAAGCCGCAACGCTTCACTTCCTGATTCCCTCACCGAGAATGGCGGCGGCAGCACCCGAGGATCGAGGGACGGTTCGGTCTCGGGTGCCGACATCGCTGGACCCCGGGACAGGTGAGTGACCTTATTTTAAAAGTCAGCAGCTGCAGTATTTGCAGCTGCTGACATCTAAAAAATTTTTTTTCGAGAGACTCCCGCTTTAAGGAAAAAAACTTACATTTAAATGCCCATCAATGCAGCCTTATCAGTGTCCATCTGCAGCCTTGTCCAGTGTCATTTGCAGCCTTGTCAGTGTAGCCTTTTCAGTGTACCTTGTCAGCGCAGCCTTTTCATTGCATTTTTCCAGTTTAAAAATGGCGCCGGGTCCTCTCGGCCACTCTCGGGCCCTCTTGGCGGCTCTCGGGTCCTCTCGCAGTCCCGAGCGGAGCCAAGAGTAGCCGAGTGTACTCAGCTCGGCTCTGCTCACAGTCACACCCAGTCCCTGTGTTATGTCCATCATAGGGTGGGACTGGGCGTGACTGTGAGCCGAGCCGAGTACACTCGGTGGCTCGATCCTCCGCTCAAAATTAGCGGGGGATCGGTGTATAACACGCACCCACGATTTTCCCCTGATTTTAAGGGGAAAAAAGTGCGTATTATACGCCGATAAATACGGTGCTTAACATGCTTGGACAAATACATTTCTGACATCTCACAATATACTGAAACAGTATACATTCATCCTTCATGCAGCCCTTAAACTCCAGTTGTGTGTCTAGGCCTAGGTTGAGATGAGTAATCTTGGAGAATTATGTCATCAATCAGCTGCAGGCAGGAGGAAACACCTCCTCAGCCCACTCTATTCCAGTCATACAACTGCAATATTGTAACTGTGTAGGACAGCCAATCTCAGCCAGGGTTTCCTAAGGTTCCTCCAGGGGTGGCTTGGGGTTCCTAGAGCTGTAGCTAACTGACCTCCCATCTGATGTTATCTACAAAGTTCTAGGTCCAACACCACTTGGCAGAGCCAGTTGCATGACTGCAAGGGTGTCAATCTGGCCACCCCAAATGTAAAGGTAATTTTCCCAATGTCCCCAGATGGACTAATCCTACAAGGGTTTCCCTGAGCCCTATGTGAAGGGTTCCCCTGGGGTAAAAATGTTGAGAAAGGATGGTGTAGGATGTCAGGTGAGAGGCTGCAGTAGGGGCTGGTCTGTGTCAGAATTTCACAGGCGACATCCCTCAGCCACCATCTGAGTGCAGGTTATAAAAACTGCACCTGGATAGAGCCTGAACAAGGATGCAGGCATCAAAGGGAAGTACTGTGATTTTGGTAGTGGTATTAAATAATTCTCAATGTTTCACTCATACACTGGTTAGCATGTAACTTGAAATAAATAAATATTTTTAACATTGCTCTCTGTATTTTGTGAATGGCAGAGGGAGAAGAATTAATATGTAATGGTTTGGGTCAGGTGTGTAAACAATGAATGCCTTTGCTGAGGTGTATCCCATGGCTGGACTGCTGCTCTGTCCTTTAATATAACTATTCTTCATTACACTTTGGCTGGATTTATGGCCGCTGCAGATAAGAGAGCTGTGATCTAGGGGTACCCCTCAGCACACCTGAAATTAGAATAATTCCTTTGTCTGGAATTCTGCTTCAAGGCCCCTTTCACACAGCCATTCCAATTAAGTCCGCCTGTCAGTTTTTCAGGTGGACCTGATTGAAAGCCAAAATAGAAAAAGAGGGTGGGAATAGGACCCAAGGTGTCCTTGCCTTCAATGTAGGAAAAGGAACAAACAGCGGTTTAACCTAATTAATCTTTATTAGAACAAATATGTAGAAAAGTGTATCATTGAAGGGAAAGCATATACAGATACTCCTCGTTTAACGACTTAACTGTTTAATGATCGCTCGGATTTACGACCAGCTCTCCCGTCCCACGCAGGATGACTGCTCGGACTTACGACCAGCTCTCCCGAACTGCGACTGCTCGGACTTACGACCAGCTCTCCCGACCCGTGCACAGGACATCATGTCATCACTCTGCATCAGCCTCGTTCTCATTCCCGACCTGCTGTTTTATAGGTGTGTACTGTACTGTGCTGTACTCAGTTCCCCTAAATGCCCCATCCAGCGTTCTTTATACTGTACTGTTTAATGTCTTATGTCTTAACTGTATACAGTACTGTACTGTTTTATGTCTTATGTCTTTATACTGTACTGTTTTATGTCTTTATGTACAGTACTGTAATGTAATGTGTGCTTGTACTGTACAAATATTGCCACCGCCATGTCAGCAAAATGAAAAAGCACACTTGCACCTGCAGAAAGTGCTCAGAAAAAAAGAAAAGTTATTGATCTTGATATGAAAATTAAGATCATTAAAGACTATGAGGCTGGCAAGAAAGTTAAATAGCACAACTTGCACATTCTACCATTTCAACACTCCTAAAAGATAAGGATAGAGTGAAGAAGGCAGTAAAAGCATCGCCAGGATATCAAGCCATAACAACTAAGCAGCAGAAAGGCCTCATTCATGAAATGGAGAAATTGCTGGTGGTATGGATTGACGACTAAATAGAAAAAAGAATGCCAATGAGTCTTTTATTGATTCAAACCAAGGCAAGCAGTATTTTTGAGAATTTGAAGGAGCACAAAGGAGAAGAATCGACTGAAACTTTTACAGCAAGCCATGGATGGTTTCAAAGGTTTTGTGGAAGATTCAACCACCATAATCGGAGTATCAGTGGGGAGGCTGCAAGTGCAGATGTGGAAGCAGCTTAAAAATTTGTGGTTGAATTTGATAAAATAATTGAAAAGGTGGCTACTGTCCAGAGCAGATATTTAATGTGGATGAAACTGGACTTTTTTGGAAAATAATGCCCAAAAGGTTCTAGATACACAAAGAAGATAAAACAATGGCCGGTTTTTAAGGCTTTTAAAGACAGGGTCACGTTGTTGTTGGGAGGAAATGTTGCTGGTTTCAAGTTAAAGCCTCTCCTCATCTATCGTTCACAGAACCCATGTGCATTGAAGCAGCTTAATAAGCACACACTGCCTGTTTATTATCGTGCAAATACCAAAGCATGGATGACACAAGCTTTATTTGATGACTGGTTCATCAACTGTTTCATACCTTCGGTCAATAGTTATTGCCAGCAAAAGGGTGTTCCCTTTAAAATGATCCTCCTGCTTGATAATGCCCCAGGCCTCCCCCAGCATCTTGGTGACCTATATCCAGATGTAAAGTTAGTATATCTGCCTAAAAACACAACTGCTATCCTACAACCCATGGATCAGGGTGCAATAGCAACATTCAAGGCCTACTATTTGCAGAGCTGTAGCAGTAACTGAAAATGAGGAAGTTACCCTTTGTGATTTTTGCAAAGCTTAAAACATTTTACAATGCATAAAAAACATTGCATCAGCTTGGGAGCGAGTAACAGAAAAGTGTATGCAGGGTATATAGAAAAAAAGTTTAAAGCATTTTGTGAACAATAGCGAAGAGTTTGATGAAACAGATGTTGAAGTTATAAATCAAAAAAAGTGTGCAACTTGCTAACATGCTTGATTTAGATGTTGAAGTGACCGATATTAAAAAATGTGTGGAATTTGTTGAGGGAGAGCTAAGTAATGAAGATTTAATAGAGTTGGAAGCACAGCAACACTTAGAACAGGAAGAGGATAAAAAAAGGAGGAAACAATGGACGAAGTACAAAAGAAGTTCACAGTCAGGGGGTTTGCTGGCGTGTTCTCAAAAGTGAATGCAGCTTTATTACAATTAGAGAGTATGGACCCAAATGTTGAAAGGTTCTCTAAAGTGGAACGGCAGATTAATTAACCTATGCAATGCTATCATGAAATTTATGACGAAAAAAAGAAAATTACAAAGCAGAGCGCCTTAACAGAATTCTTCTTGCAAGCTACCCCTACCAGTTCTATAATTTCCTTGTCATCTTCTCCCTCATCTACAACTCCTGATGACCCTGCTGGTAACTCCAATGATGACACCGATGACCCTGCTGGTAATTTCAATGATGACACTGATGACCCTGAAGCACTATCACCCTTTGAAGAATTTGATGACTAAAATGTTACTCTAAATGTCTACTGTATACGTTTACTTTTTGGTCACTGTACATCATTGTATGCTGCCCACAGTTAAAATGGTTGCAGCCAGACTCAGTGGAGTGAGATTTCTGCAGCATATTTGGCAAGTACAGAATCACAGTATATATAAAATAATATGCAAAGTGGTTGGAGGGAAGCTTTAGAATGGCAAAGATGTTTTTATTACAAATGATGCGAGCAGACTGCAGTTCCTCTTTAAGTACTGTGCTTCATAGTGCTTGCAGACCAGGTTTAACGAGTACATGTACAATCTGATCTCCTCCAAATTGATTAGTTGCCAAAATAATATACAATGTATTAGGCCTTATTATGTACAAACGTATCTATCTGAGCATCTATCTGAGTATCTGTCTGAGCAAACCTTTACCTTCCCTATTGTATATGCTTTCCCTTAAATGATACACTTTTCTACATATTTGTTCTAATAAAGATTAATCAGGTTAAACCGCTGTTTGTTCCTTTTCCTTCATTGAAGGTAAGGACACCTTGGGTCCTATTCCCACCCTCTTTTTCTATTTTGGCTGACTCTCCTGTTCTTACAAAGAACTCCACCTGATTAGGTCAGTCGGTAACCTGCTACCTTAATTGACCAAAAATTACTGGTCATCAGGACTCCTGGTCCCAATGTTCTTTTACCTTTTTTTGATAAGGACCTGATTGAGAGATCTATGCATCTCTAGGGACAGTTGTGTATAAACAAATTTGTGTTCCTTTACACTTGCCTACCTCCGATCAGGTCCACTAAGAAAAAATCATTGAGGACTATGTCCTCATCCATTTTGACAGACCAAATCGAAAGTAACCCGGTGTAAACAGACTCTGCTGCCACCCATAAAGCAGAGCAGGGTCTCTCCATGTCTGCTCTGCCTAAACAGAGCAGACATGGATGTGTCATCTGTCCCGCTCTGCCAGCTCACAGATCCCCTGCTGACCATAATGGAGTCTGCCATGTGTGAAAGGAGTATAAAGGAGGCCATACACTGTGCAAATTTCTTTCCTGCAAGCACGGGTTGCAGGAAAGAAGTTCACTTGATTCCCCCACTCAACACAGACAGTGTTGACAGGAGAATCCCTCCTGCCAAGTCATTGTATTCTATCAGCTGTGGGGCTGGGGAAGCTTTCTCCGGCTATACCAGCTGCTAGCGATAATCACATGTAAGATCCGGCAGGCTGGATGTGCCTAAGTTGATCTAACAACTTTGTATCTTCAGCCTGCCCATACATGGTTTGAATCTTGATTTGATCTGTCTATGGCCGGCCAAAGCCCCCCTTTTTTTTTGTAAAAGTGTAAACAGAATGCTCTACTGCATGTCCCAAAGAATTCCACCTACATAATAGAGAAATATGTAGGTTGCCACTGCTGACCTTTTGAAAAAGTTAGCTGTCTGGCTATCCCGGTTATGGATGTCTAGCATCAGTACTTTCTGAGTCATGTGAGTAAATTTAACAGTAAAATCCCTGATCTGCATATTAGCAGGGATTTGTATTTGTCATAGGGCATTGCTGGCCAGTGCCTAGGGCAGCAGAAGGGTTGGCCCCTTTCACACGTGCGGACAGTATGTTCGTATTTCATCCATTTGTTTTCGGATGAAATACGGACATACTTGCATCCCTATGGGATAGCGGGTGTCAGCGGATTAACATCCGCTGACACCCGATATCATCCATCCCCGCTATGGTCCGATTCTGCAAACGGAGGAAAATCCTATTTTTCTATCCGTCTGCAGAGCGGATCGGATGAACACAGACAGACGGTCCGTGTTCATCCTATCCCCCCATAGGGAAGAGCGGAGATCTGACAGGGTGGTCCCTGCACAGTGTGCAGGGACCGCCCTGTCATCCGCCGGCTCAGCGGGGATCGACGGAGCGATCCCCGCTGAGCAAGCAGATGTTCACGGGGCGGATCATCATGGATCCGTCCCGTGTGAAAGGACCCTAAGGGAAGCGTAGCACCAATCCCAAATATGTACCAATTGTGTTAACATTTTCCTTTATTTTGCATCCTTCTACTAAGCAATTGTTGGTAATTCAGTTGGGAATATGATTGAGCATACCTGGCCAGGTTCAATTCTCCATGGGTTTGGTAAATCCTCAATGAAATTAGCAAAACTCCAAATTATTTGCAAATGCCTTTGAAGTTCTGTTAGACAACTCTGGTCATTTTTAGGGCTAATAGCCAAACTTTTGTCTAAAAAAGCATGGTAGGCTAGGCACTACCACGGGAAACATGCACCAATGCCAATAAAGTTTTTAAAATAGTGCAGCTGGGAGGTCTTTCTTTAAAAGAATAGGTAATTGGCCAAATGATCAGAAAAGGAGTCATTGTAACTCATGTTTTTTATAAGAAGATCCAAAGTTATAAGAAATTATGCAAAACAGGATCAGAATAGAAAAAAACATACATAAACTACAGTGGGGTCAGCAAACTGTAGATCGCAGACAGGTGACTGGTAGATCGCGGTCTGGGCTTGCTGACACACCATTCCAGAATGCAATGCAGAGGGACTACTTGTAGGAAAAGATAGTATACGTCCGGTCTAAACTACGTGGCATGTCCACCAATGCCAGGAGTCTGGCGGACAAGATGGGAGAACTAGAGCTACTGTTGTACGAGGAGGATTTCGATTTTGTAGGAATTTCAGTGACTTGGTTTAACAGCTCTCCTGAATGGCTGGCAACTATTCAAGGGTATTCCATATAGCGCAGGGATAGAGAGGGTAAAAAAGGGGGAGGGGTAGGCCTGTATGTCAAAAATGATGTATAAGTGAATATGAGAGACAACATCACTAATGGAGCAAGGGAGGAGGTGGAATCCTTATGGGTAGAGCTACAAAGGGAGAAGTAATACTGGGCATATGCTATAGGCCCCCTAACCAGAGGGAGGAGGGGGAGATGGACCTCCTATCACAATTTGGATTAGCGGCAAGGATAGGAAGTGTCATTATAATGGTGGATTTTAATTATCCAGACATAGACTGGGCGGAAGGAACAGCGCATTTATCTAAAGCTCGCCATTTCCTAAATGTCTTGCAGGACAATTTTATGGGTCAGATGGTAAATACACCAACAAGAAACAAAGCGTTACTAGACCTACTGATTACCAACAATACAGACCTGATCACGAATATGGAAAAACAGGGCAATTTAGGAAAGAGCGCTCACAGGTCAATTAGTTTCAGTATAAATCACACCAATAGGAAACATAAGGGGAATACAAAGACACTGAATTTCAAAAGAGCCAACTTCCCTAAACTATGATCCTTGCTAGAAGATACAAAATGGGATAAAATCTTAGGAACAAAGAACACAGAGGAAAAATGGGTATGCTTTAGGAGCATATTAAATAAGGATATTAGCCAGTGCATCCCAATGGGAAATAAATTTAAAAGAGCTAATAAAAGTCCTGTTTGGCTTAACTCCAATGTAAAAATGCATATAACAGCAAAGGAGAAGGCCTTCAAAAAGTGCAAGGCTGAGGGATCATCACCAGCATTCCAACTTTACAAAGAATATAACAAGAAATATAAGGGTGCAATCAGGGTGACTAAGATAGAACACGAAAGGATCATAGCGGAGGAGAGTAAAAAAAACCCCAAGAAATTCTTTAAGTACTGGTATATAAATAGTTGCTAATAGGAAAAGGGCATCTGTGCAGTCTCTTGGGCAATTAGAGGACCAGGCCCGGGAGAAGGAACAAGTGTATGTCAATACCCCAACCTCAGACAACTACATCTCCTGGCAATACACCATGAGAGAGCTGTCACTGTTGCGAGTGGACCTCACTAAGAAATCTATGCTGGCATGCGCGCAGAGGGTGTTTGAGTATGGGGACAAAAATGGAAGACTTCTGGCATGGTTAGCTAAGGGGCAATGTGCAACAACTCACATAGGCAGGTTACAGGACGCGGACGGCTCACTCCTAAGCACCCCTGAGACAATTAGCAATAGGTTTTTACAGTTTTACCAGGAGCTGTACTCCTCCAGGGTTGATTATACAGCAACTGACCTGGATACATACTTAGACCTCATACCTTTACCTAAACTAACACTAGATCAAAGTAAAGTACTGGAGGGAGATATAACATTAGAGGAGATTCAGAAGGCCACAGGCTACATGCAGGCAGGAAAAGCTCCGGGTCCGGATGGTATCCCCATAGAGTTCTACTCACTGTATCAGGAACTGCTGGCTCTTAGACTGACCTCTCTCTTCTCGAAGTTCTATACCCATGGCTCCCTCCCAGATTCCATGTCTGAGGCAGTGGTGGTGTTGGTGCCTAAACCTGGTAAGGACCCCGAAGAGTGTGCCTCCTACAGGCCCATATCTCTGATAAATGCAGACGCCAAGTTATTGGCTAAAATCCTGGCTCTTCGACTAGCCTCGGTGATTGAAGATTTGGTTGATCAAGACCAGACGGGGTTTATGCCGGGGAAAGGTACCGACATCAATTTACGTAGACTTTTTCTTAACCTTGATGCGACCCCTGATAATACAGGTACCAGAGTCATAGCTTCCCTAGACGCGGAGAAAGCTTTTGACCCTGTTGAATGGGGTTACTTGTGGGCGGTAATGAGGCATTTTAGGTTCGGCCCTAGATTTCTTACTTGGCTAGAATTACTTTATAAATCCCCCAGGGCGAGGATCCGCACAAATGACTCCCTTTCTGATTACTTTCTCCTCCAGAGGGGCACGAGGCAAGGGTGCCCGCTGTCACCTAGCTTGTTCGCGCTAGCTCTTGAACCGTTAGCTATACTAATAAGGGAATCGCGCGAGGTGCGGGGGCTTAGAATTGGTCCTCTGGAGGAGAAAACATCGTTATATGCGGATGAGACATTACTGTATCTGCAGGATGCCGGAGCCTCGTTGCAAGCAGCACTGAAAATATTTGATGAATTTGGGAGGTTCTCTGGGGTGAAAATTAATTGGACCAAGTCGGTCATTTTCCCGATTGATTCTCAGACCCAGGCGGTGATTACATCGACCTCGTTGATGTGGGTTAAGGAATTTAAATACCTTGGAATTACAGTGAGTAGGGACCTCCAGGCTTTTAGACGCCTCAATCTTCAGGACATTATCACAAGATTAAAAGAGCATTGCACTAAATGGAAGGAATTACCACTTAACTTGTTGGGTCGTATCAATATTTTGAAAATGCTGTATTTGCCTAGGTTCAATGATGTATTTCGAAACTGCCCAGTTTGGTTGCCTGGCACCCTGTTTAAAGAACTGGATGTGTGCATTGGTTCGTTTATATGGAAAGGGTCCTCCCCCAGATTGGCTAGATCAACTCTACAGCTTCCGGTTCAATGTGGGGGTCTTGCTCTACCCAACCTTATGGTATATTACTGGGCAGCGGTATTAGTCACTGTGAGATGGTGGTTTGAGCAATCCAGATCAAATGCGGCTACATGTTTGGAAGCCGCTATTCTCGGCTCTCTTACAGAACTGAGTAACCTAGTATACAGAGGTTCTTCTGCATACCCCTCACTACCGGGCCCCACCAGGGCAACACTCAAAGTGTGGTCCGTGGCCAGGAAAAGATTCCTGGGCCCTCAACAATACTCCCCTTTCTCCCCACTGTGGGGGAACCCTTTACTTCTTCATTTCAAGACAATACCGGACCCGCAGATTTGGGCTCAGTTTGGGATTAAGGTCCTTCAGGATGTTATCCACTCTGGGGCACTCCTTCCCTTTCAGGCCTTAGTCGTGAAATATGGGCTCCCAGAGAGGATGATATTTAGATAATACCAGCTGCGGCATGCTGCTAGGGCTCAATTCCCCTACCCTATAAGCATAAAAACTGATCCCATTGAGGAAATTCTGGCAAAAGACACCCTGAAAAAGACCCTTTCTACTCTATATATTGCACTACTAGAAACTGATTACCCTAAAATGAACACCCTTTGGGCTAAGTGGCAGGCTGACATTCCCAGTCTAGACAGGGGGACATGGGAGGAATGTTTTGAGGATGGGTCTAGGTTGGTGATATCTTCTAGAGATAAACTGCTGCAAACTAAATTTATGCATCGTGTTTACTATACACCACAGAGACTGCACCAGATTTACCCTGGTAGGTCACCGAACTGTCCCAGATGCCAGTCCACTAATAGTACCTACATACACATGTCCTGGTCTTGCCCCCTTATCAAGCAGTTTTGGTCAGAGGTCTTTGAATGTATTAACATCCGTTTGCAACTTACATTACCGACTTCTGGCCTTACTGGGCATCCAGGAGGCCTATCAGAGGCCTCGGTATACCAAAATACTTATATCATTACTGCTATTTTATGCTAAGAAAGAAATCCTTAAGAAATGGGCCTCCCCGTCCCCTCCAAGGGTGGCGGTATGGGATGACAATTGTTAATGCTGTGCTACCCCTATATAAGATGACATACACGAACCGGGGCTGCCCTCAGAAGTTCAATCGCATATGGTTACCCTGGACTGAACAGTTCTAATGCCCTCTTTACTTCACGAGTAAGGCACCGATCTAGCGTAGGAAGAATAGAACATGAACTGGTGTAATCCCCCCCCCCCCGGATGAGAGATAATGTGGTAACCTAATGTTATAGAACATGAAATTGTGGATTGTTATGTGCTGTACTAATATATTGACATGTATTAGCTATTCCCTTTTCTATTGGTACATTTCACTTGATTGAGTTCTCCTTCTGACACCTTAACTCTGGAATTATAATATGTACATTTCTGTTGCTTATATGCGCTTAATGTGTGTATATGGATTGTTATTTGATACCTTCTCAATAAAGACCAAACTTGTTGTTAAAAAAGTATATAAATAGTAAGAAAAGGAGGTCATATCATATTGGTCCCATAAAGAATGATGAAGGGAATCTGGTTACTAAGGATCGAGAGATGGCAAAAGTATTGAATTTATTCTTCTCCTCAGTCTTCACAAGGGAAACGGGGGCTTCAGTAACCAAAACTGCAATGTTTATCCTCATGACATGTCACAGGAAGCACTCTTATGGCTAACACAGGACAGAATTAGAAATAGACTTGAAAAACTTAACATTAATAAGTCACCAGTATCAGATGGCTTGCACCCGAGGGTCCTTAAGGAACTCAGTCAAGTAATTGCCAGACCATTGTTCCTAATTTTTATGAACAGTCTACTGACTGGTACCAGCAGATTGTAGAAAAGCCAATGTAGCTCTAATATTTAAAAAAAGGCCTAGATACATCCCTGAGAATTACAGACCAGTTAGCCTAACATCAATAGTATGCAAGCTCTTGGAGGGGATGATAAGGGATTATATACAAGATTTTAGTAAGGAAAACAGTCTCATTAGCAGTAATCAGCATGGATTCATGAAGAATTGTTCTCGCCAAACCAATCTATTAACCTTCTATGAGGAGGTGAGCTGCCATCTAGATAAAGGAAGGCCTGCAGACGTGGTGTATCTGGATTTTGCAAAAGCATTTGATACAGTTCCCCATAAATGTTTACTGTACAAACTAAAGTCTGTCGGCATGGACCATAAGGTGAGTACATGGATTGAAAACTGGCTACAGGGGCGAGTTCAGCGGTTAATGATAAATGGGGAGTACTCGCAATGGTCCGGTCTGGAAAGCGGGGTCCCCCAGGGTTCTGTCCTGGGACCAATTCTATTCAATCTATTCATAAACGACCTGAAGGATTGGATAAACAGCTCAATCTCAGTATTTGCGGACAATACTAAGCTAAGCAGGGCAATAACTTCTCTGCAGGATGTGGAAACCTTGCAAGAAGCTCTGAACAAATTAATGGGGTGGGCAACTACATGGCAAAAAAGGTTTAATGTAGAAAAGTGTAAGATAATGCATTTGGGTGGCAAAAATATGAATGCAATTTACTCACTAGGGGGAGAACCTCTGGGGAAATCAAGGATGGAAAAGAACCTGGGGGTCCTAGTAGATGATAGGCTCAGCAATGACATGTAATGCCAAGCTGCTGCAAGCAAAGCAAACAGAATATTGGCATGCATTAAAAAGGGGATTAACTCCAGAGATAAAACGATAATTCTCCTGCTCTACAAGACTCTGGTCCGGCCACATCTGGAGTATGCTGTCCAGTTCTGGGCACCAGTCCTCAGGAAGGATGTAGTGGAAATGGAGCGAGTACAAAGAAGGGCAACAAAGCTAATAAAAGGTTCTGGAGGATATTAGTTATGAAGAAAAGTTACCAGCAATGAACTTATTCTCTCTGGAGAAGAGACGCTTGAGAGGGGATATGATTTCAATGTACAAATACCGTACTGGTAACCCCAAATTAGGGATAAAACTTTTACGTGAAAGGGAATTTAATAAGACACACGGCCATTCATTAAAATTAGAAGAGAAATGGTTTAACCCCAAACTGCGTAGAGGGTTCTTTACTGTAAGAGCTGTAAGAATGTAGAATTCTCTTCCACAAGCAGTTGTCTCAGCGGGGAGCATTGATAATCTCAGAAAACTATTAGATAGGCAACATACAGGGATATACAATGTAATACTGACATAAAAGCACACACCCATAGGTTGGACTTGATGTACTTGTGTCTCTTTTCCACCTCACCTACTATGTAACTATGTAACGTTGGAGCTGTAGTAGGAAGCAAGAGCTGCATAAGCCGATGCCTCCTCCCTAGTGCTGGCCCCTGTCCCATGCGGAGTGATACCAACTACACTCCACCTCTTATCCCGGCTAGCGATCTCCAGAGTAGTGCCAGCAGCAGGAAAAGAGATCTTCAGGGTAGTGTGAAGCAATACACTGGTCATAATGGTATAAGGCTAATTTCATACTGATATACTGAGGTTTACCCACATTGCGGGTGCAGTACAGTGTACCTGAAGCTTTCCTGCTGGTTTACCGTGTTTAGTCATAGATTTCTATTATATCCTGCGGGTTTGGTGCACTTTCTGAAAGCAGCTCATTCACAAGCTATGAATAAGCGCCATGATGGGGCGTGAAACATGTTAGCTATTTTTCCTGTTCCTCCCTGTACATGAGGTGACTGCATTTGGATTTTATTTCTTCATATCAATAAAGATGTCTTCTATGGTGTGCGGCCGTCCAGGATATTTTTCTCTTTCCACAAGCTTGTGCAGAGCCAGCACCTGTGAGTTCCATTAGGGCGGGTGTCTTGATACGGATTTGAGAGATTGGAGCGGCAATCATTTGCTTATAGCTCATTCACAAGGGCAGAAGGCACTGTTGCTCCTCTGAAAAGCGATCCCAGTGTGTTTGACAGGTGATAAGTAGGCAATATATTGCCTCCTTACCACCTCATTTAAACCCATGATTGCCACACAATGCACGTGATTGTGACACAGTAGTACGGCAATTAGAGGTTTAAATCAGGTGTGAGAAGGTGACACTGTGCCCAGTGATCATTAACTTCTCCCATGTTGTTCAGGTAGATCTCCACCTCTTTAAGAATGCCTACCCCTGTACTACAGAATATTAAAAAACAGGTTCAAGATGGCCAAGAACATATGGCTGCTTAGCAAAGTCTCTATGAGATTTTATAACAGAGGGCCAGTCTGAAAATCACCTCCTCAGTAAAACAGCTACTTGCAATAATCCTCATAAACATCTTTAGAGTAGAACTATAGGCAAACCTTTTTTTTTGTAATTTTGGATAGAGTAAGGGAGAGTTAAAACCCCTACCAGTTTTTTCTCACTTCCTGTCTCATAGCCAAAACAGAAATATAGAGGAAATCCCTGCAAATTAATGGAATGCCTTTTGGCCCCCAAGTGACCGGAATTAAGGCCCGTACACGCAATACAAAAATCGGAAGTAAGATTTCGTCGAACGATCTGTCGATTTTCGAATCCTTAGTATGGTGCTGTTGACAGCCGATTCCGATTTTTCGTCCAACAAAAGCTGGATGTGCAGACATAAAAAATATTTTATACGTGAACTCAACGTTCGATTTTGGTTTAATAAGTACGGCTTTTGTCCGAAAAAAAAACGTAAGAGCAAGACTACGCATGCTCGGAAACAAAAAAATACATACAAAACTATTCAACACATGACATCACTTCTGAAATTGTATTCTGTCATAAGAGAGTTTTTGTATGGTGCGTAAGCTCTTCACTTTCGACATGAGACTAGCATGCAACAAAAAACGGACGAATGGTGGTCCGAAAATCTGATCGTGTGTACGAGGCTTTAGTGTTCCCATTGGGAGATTTCCCTTTATTACTTTTCTGGGGACAACCCAGAATGTGGGATTTTATTTTACTTTCACTTTCAATGATAATGGTAAGTAGGTCAAATTAAGAGGGGGTATTTCCCTAACAGGGGCACAGACCACAATAAAAACAAACAGGGTTTCTAATCCATCCCCACTCTTTAACAGTAAAGTCCTTGGTAGCTCTGTTAACAAAGGTGAACAGCTGGAGGGTTCCATAATCCAAAGACAAAGGGCCTCCCCACTGGAGCTGAAGTACTCTGGCAACAATTGAGGGGTAGAGCGGTGACCGGCATTTTACTGCATTGTACAACACCAGTAACTGCAAGGTCACACAGAAGACCATTGTTTTCTGTAAGGCCCATTCACACTGCAATGCAGCATGGAGCTGCGCTGCGTGCATGCTGCATTTTATCACAATGCACCATACAGCTTAGCATGTCACTGTACAGCAGCACAGCGCATCACGCTGCTCTACAGCAACATGAATGAAGTGTACTCTTGTACACTTTAAATAAAGTTTATACGAAGACAAAAAAAAGGGGGCGCTGTGTGATACGCTGAATCACGCACCACACATCCCCCTATCACAGTTTGGAATGGACAGCTGCCAGTCAGGCAAAGTGGTCCGGCAGTTGCCCGTTTTAATGTGAATATAGCCTTAGGCTCCAGCACAGCTGCTCGCACACTGGTTCTGACAGTGGAGAACCTCTTAAACAGTGGCATATCACTTACCCAGCTACATTTGCCTCATCAAATGAGGCCTGTCTGAGCTTCTAAAAGAGGTTAACTGAGGCATTTATACTCCCTGGGTGTGTTTGGAAACCCAAAGCATTGTGCAAATGGTGTTAAAGGAGCCTGTGTCTGAACATGGTGGATAAATGGGCACCCCACTACAGGTACTGGCTTGGGACATGTCTTAAAGCTGTATGTGGTGTTAGGGATCAGTACAATTTTCATGGACAACATCAGGAACAGTGTGCCTTGGCAGTGCATATTTGACTGCAGAATGGGCGGCAGAATTTGGCAAGTGGTTTACTGAGGCCGTCTCTGTACCTACTGATACAAAACTTTCCTGCAGCTGGCCAATTTCTGACAAACTCTCAATAGGAATTAAGAGGTCGCAGATGATACAGCAGTATAAAAGTGGCCAGCTGCCGAACAATTTTAATAAGCTAGACTGGGCCAAAATATACTAGAGACACCGGACCCAGGCAGATGTTTTACTAAAAGAATTAAGAGACTACAGATGATGCTGCAGTTTAAAATTGGCCAGAAGCAGGACAGTTTTAATAAACAAGACTAGGCCAAAATATACTAGTGACACAAGGCACAGACAGGTGTTTTGCTACAGGAGTGAGGAGACTGCAGATGACACAAAAGCAAAAAATTGGCCAGTCACAGGACAGTTTCACAGAGAATAGTCCTAACTTTTATTTTTACAAGGGAATAGGAGTTGCAGTGAATATGAGTGATATCATGTGAGGTGGTTTAAGGCTCCATTCACACTTTAAGGACTCCAAAGTTGCATCAAGTTTGGAGTGCAACTTTCATGCAACTTTGGATGGGTGCAACTTGGATAAGACTTTGGCTTTGACTAGTGATAACGGAAAACTGTTGCATTGTATAACATTCAGGTACGACTTTCATGCAATGTTTGAGGGTTAACATTGAAGTCTACGGCCCTCAAGTGCATGAACTACTCTGAAGTTGCTGCAACGTTAAGTCGCACATATATGAATAGTTATCATTGAAAAACTTCGGAAATGACTTATCGTGTGACTTTGGTGTCCAAATTTGCATAACAAGTTGCACAAGTGTGACTGGAGCCTAAAGCCTCGTACACATGGTTCGATTGTTGGCAGGGGATTGTCTGTTGACAGACTGTTGTCCTAAAATCTTACCGTTAGTACGCTCCTTTTGACAATTGTTGTCCAACTTTCGGCTAACAAATGTTGTATGGCAGGCTAGTAAATTTTCGGCAGACAACGGTTTGACGTCAGATTTTTCATATGGTCAGTACACGAATCCATCACATAAAAGTCGAAAGTACAAACACGCATGCTCTGAATCAATGCTCACCAAACACGACATTAGCAGAAGGGGCCCAAAGGGTGGCGCTCAAGAGCTGAAATTCCTCGTAGTACGTCACTACGTTCGTGATTGTGGCACGACAATTGTGTACTGTTAGTATGCAAGACAAGATCTTGGCACACGCCCTTTTGAAAAAAATCAGAAGCTCGGTTGGCCAATCATACCGTGTGTACGGGGCTTAAGTGCACACTGTTGTTGCACTTAAGTTTTTTTTTTCATTTCTCTCAAATGATGCAGTGACTGAAAACAAGGGGCAGCCTAAAAAATAGATGGTCAAAAATAAGACCCCATATACACTATTAGATTTTCTGCAGATTTTTGTCTTCAAATTTACCAAAACCATATAATAGGTCAAACCTTAAAAGTCCTTTCACACTGACAGTGCGGGGGCGTCGGTGGTAAAGCGCCGCTAGTTTTAGCGTTTTTAGAGGTGCTTTTCGGCTGCTAGCGGGAGTGCTTTTAACTCCCGCTAGCGGATGAAAAAAGGGTTAAAAGCACGTATACACCGCTCCTAAAGCGCCTCAAAGAAGCTGCTCGCAGGACTTTTTTTGACGTCCTGCCAGTGAAGCGCCCCAGTGTAAAAGCACTCGGGCTTTCACACTGTGATTGCAGATGATGCATTTTTCAGGTGCTTTACAGGTACTATTTTTAGCGCTAAAGTGTTAAATGTTTCAATTTGTATGCAATCAGGCAGGCCCTTACACTACATGGTTTTGGTAAATCTGAAGACAAAAATCTGCAGAAAATCTAATAGTGTGTATGGGGTCTTAAGCCTCGTACACACGCTTAGATTTTCGGATGACCGAACATTTGTTTTTTGTGGCATGCTAGTCTCAGGTTGAAAGTAAAGAGGTTACTCACAATACAAACATTTTCGGATGACAGAATACAACGTCAGAAGTGACGTAATGTTTTAAATAGTTTTGTATGTATTCTTTCGTTTCTGAGCATGTGTAGTCTTGCTCTTAAGATTTTTTTCATACGAAAACTGTGCTAATGAAATGAAAATCGGATGTTGAGCTCACATCTGACAAAAAAATGTATAGTCTGTACATCCAGCTTTTGTCTGACGAAAAAGAGAAATCTGCTGTCAAAAAGCACCGTACTAACGATCCGAAAATCCGCAGACAGCTCGTCTTACTAATTTTTCCATCCGATTTTCAGATCGTGTGTACGGGCATAGGCGTGCGCACAGGGTGTGCCAGGTGTGCCTGGGCACACCCTAATGTGGTGCAGATTTCCCCTGTCAAGACCCCTAATATTTCACTAAAAACCCCTAAAGGCCCAAAAAATGTTTTAAGATAAAGCAAAAAATTGTAAAAAATAAAAACTACTGCAAGCAATCTCTTCCCTACTGACACCATCAGTATATATACACATGCAAATGTGTTTGAGTTTTGGGGGTGCACACCCTAATGCAATAGGCTGTGCACACCTATGTGTACGGGCCTTTAGTGACTACTGTGCTTTGAGCACCCAAAACCTTGATTAAAAAGGCAGCAAAGGAGGTAATTGCCCAAAGAGGTAGCAATTACAATTAAAGCGGTATTAAACCAAAAAAACAAAAATGTATTATGTTGCATCATACCCATTATTAGATATGGTGGCTGCTTTAGTTTTCTTTTGCTTCTTTCCCTTTGTTTTTACACTTCCTGTATTACTGAGACACTGGAAGGGGTGAGAGGAGTGTTAAACGAAATAGCAGATTTAAATACACTAAATAAACTGAAACCAAACTTCAGCCCACACTTTATAAGCAGTTATAGTAAACCTTTTCTTTCCCTTTTGGCATAAAGGTTTTGCATGAATATGTAAAAGCTGATCATTGTAGGCACCCCTGCCAGTGTTAAGTGGTTTGTCTCATCCATGTAAACTGATACATTCTGCAGAAGAGCTTGCACCCATGAAAAACAACAGACTTGCTGCCTGGATCACCAGATGAAAATAGAAGAAAGCCTAAAAAAGGAAACTAATACAGACATCTAGGAATTGGTACGCTGCAATGTAATAAATATTTGCTTTTGGGTTTTATATTGCTTTAATGTCACAATTTATAAAAATGTGGCCAAGTGGGGCTCCACCCACCCGGCCACGTCACAGGGATCTGTGAATGGAACACTCCAAGGTCCAGCAGCCTCCAAGGTCCAGCGGCGCTTTCTTGTTCATATTATAAAACTGTGTCTCCCTTGTTTACGGGTCTTACAGTTGTTGAACGTACCCTATGGATACAAAGCAAACAGCATGCTACCTCCAATACCATATACTGGCAGTAGCCTTTACTAAATGAGTCACATGACACAAGGGGCGTGGCTTGTATAAGGCAGTGTCATCATTCAGGTGTGCTTAGGGTAGAATGAAGTCTAATTAGAACCCTGAATACTTTTTTTCAGATTAGAGGCTCTGAACATAGGGAAGCCATTCTTTCAGCTTTGTTAACTGGACAGCAAACCTTTTTCAGGATGAGAGGTCAGTAATGCCAGCCAACATCATTTTTAAGTATCGATTTCCTTTAAAGAAGTGATAGCATTGCTGATTAACCACTTTCCCAGTTTGGCAATGGTGGCATTCATTTACATAAAACGATGTATACATTGTTTCAACCTGTTACCTAGTGAAACCCCTTCAATGTTACAAAACGAGTCCAATTGAATGTGATAACTACTAGTGCAACCCTGTAAGGGGCCTTTCACACAAGCTTTCAACCTAGATCCATCAAACTAAACTACAATGTATGTTTTTATGAGCAGGCACATTTAAACAGATGTCCGTCCGTCTACATCTGAGTAAGGATGAGCTCTGGGGTGTTCGCACACTCCACGTGTAGAGCCCGCCAGGAAGTCGGTGCTGCGCTAATCACAGGCAGTGAGACATTTTCCCGATGTGCAGCTGCAGAGATCTGGAAATGTCTCACTGCCTGTGATTAGCGCAGCGCCGTGCCGACTTCCTGGCGGGCTCTGCACGTGGGCTGTGCGAACACGTGGAGCTCATCTTTACATCTGAGATCATTTAAGACCAAGGGAAAAAAAATGTGAGAGGTTTCTGCCCTCTTCATTTGGCAGATGTAAACAGATATGAATGATCTCTATGTTCCAATTATGTCTCTTTTTTTTTTTTTTTTAATATTGTCCTCCTGTGATTCTCCCCCCCCCACCCCCAAGAACTAAACAAAAATGGGTATAAACTGATGTAGCCAAAGAGCGAACTATAAAATTACTTTAAAAGGATTCAGTGTTTGTACATATTCAGGTTTTTTTTTTTTTTGACACAACTTCTGCTCGTGACCCTGAGGCTCAGTTCACACTAGGGGCGGCACGACTTGCAGGTCGCCTCACAGAGGCGACCTGCACACGACTTGCAAAACGACTTCTGTATAGAAGTCTATGCAAGTCGCCCCAAAAGTAGTACATGAACCTTTTTCTAAGTCTGAGCGACTTGCGTCGCTCTGTTCAGAACGGTTCCATTGTACAGAACGGGAGGCGACTTGTCAGGCGGCTAGGTCGCCTGACAAGTCGCCCCCGTGTGAACCGGCTCTTGGGGCGCATGCACACAGGATGTTTTTACAGCTGCTGTTAGGGGTGTCTGACTTACTTTTTTTTCTGCCTCTAAATGCCCCTCCATGTTAGCCTATGTGTCCATGCACATGGAGGCATACTGTATGCGTTTTAGGGGCAGAAGAAAAAAATGGCAGCCTTGTGCATCCAAGAGCAGAGGCTGTTGAGCTGTAAAAACGTTTTTAGGCCTTTTTAACAGTATAGGGAGTGTTTTTACTGAATAGACGCCCATAAACGCTATTCAAAAACGCGGCTAACACCGTGTTTGTAAAGCTGCTTTTTCCTGGCAGCAGCGCTGGCGTTTTTTAAATGTCCTGTGTGCATGAGGCCTTACGGTGGCTCAAATTCTGACTGATTCCTGCTGAACTGGTCAGCAGGTAGCCTTGCAAGCACCATTTGGCTCAACAAACGTCAATTTCAAAGTCAACTGGGGGTGGGGGGAATGGTTGCCCTAACAGTAAGGCCAGGTTCATACTACAATGGACAGCTCCCAGAGCGCTTTACAGCTCCGGCAGCTGTCTGTTGTTAGCTGCGGTAGGGGGCAGTGTGTGTATCACACGGCTGCTTTTTTCCTTAGACCCCTTTCACACTGAGGCGCTTTCACGCTAAAAAAAAGCGCCTGAAAAGCTCACGAAAACCTATTCCCATTAAAATCAATGAATGCTTTCACACTGGGGCAGTCCGGTGAAAAAACGCTCCCCTCCATTGAAATGAATGGAAAGCTCTTCAAAAGCTCAAAAGCGCTCAGTGTTTTACTGGCGGTTTAGAAGCGCTTCAGTGTGAAAGGGGCCTTATACATTTTTTTTTTTTTTTTTTTTTATTTATTTTTTTTTGTACAAACTTTGTGTGAAGTTTACAAAACGTACACTTCATTCATGGCAATGTACAGTGCCATACTATGCAGCACAGTGCACCACAATAAAAAAAGTCTGCATTTTATTGCAGTGCAGCCTTAAGCTGTGTGTGTAATAAAAAAAAAAAAAAAAATATATATATTCAGAAGGGTGAGGTGCACCATGTTTTGAAGAGGGGCGTGATCTGTATTAGCCCGAAACTGTTACGATGATACGATATTTTGAATGTTTTGATTACATTTTTCTTTAAAACACTTATGTGCAGCAATCACTTTCTCCCCACGTCGAGCTGTTGTGTTCTGGCAGGGGGGCGGAGCCCCCCCCCCCAGAACACTTCGATCAGCGCTCTCTGCCATTGGCTGAGAGAGCTGATCGGGAGTTGGTCGGCTGCTGGTTTTCTGGCCGGCTTATGTCGGCCGTGTTTTTAATTTTACTTCCTGCCTGTTGTCTCCAGACATTTGGCCCGTGTGTACGGGGCTTTAGGTCACGTTGTAGTGTGAATGGGACACATAGAAAACAATTGTTTCCTGTGTGTCCTTACTGTGATTAGACGTTTTACAATGCAATAAAACATCTGTCATGGCACATAGTGTGAATTGGCCCTAACTATATTGTAACAGGTGGAGTCACTGTTCAGCAGCTACCTGTATACAGCAGAACTGCTGAATACAATAATGCCGCGTACACATGGTCGGACTTTTCAGCTACAGAAGTCTGACAGACTTTCGACTGACTTTTGGCGGACTTTCAACAGACTTTCTAACGAACGGACTTGCCTACACACGATCATACCAAAGTCCGACGGATTTGTACGTGATGGCGTACACCGGACTAAAATGAGAAAATTGATAGCCAGTAGCTGCCCCAGCGTGGGTTTTTGTCCGTCGGACTAGCACACAGACGAGCGGGTTTCTGGGTCCGGCGTAGTTACGACGTAAAGATTTGAAGCATGTTCCAAATCTAAAGTTAGTCAGATTTGCGACTGGAAAAGTCCGGTGAAGCCCACACACGATCGGATTGTCCGCTGGATTTGGTCCGTCACCGTCCGTCAGACAAGTCCAGTCGAAAAGTCCGACCGTGTGTACGCGGCATAACTGCCAGTGGAAATTCCTCCATCCACGATGTTTAGCATGGATCAGGGAACCGATTGAGAAAATTGATCTGTGTATGACTAGCATTAGGCTACAGGGGACCTTTTATAACACTGATACAGACTGAATGTCAGCCTTTCTCTGTTTAGCCTATCTTCATAGACTTAGAGTGTATGTCTAATTGCATAGGCTTGCATGCCAATAATTAGTAAACAGTCAGTTTCTTTTAAAAAATAAAAAAAGATCATTAACTGCATGGCTTTCATCTCCCACCCATAAGAAGTGAAAGAGTTAAGAGTTTGTGTGTGCTGCAAGGGGTTAATCTAAGGCTGCATCACCTGATTAGAAGAAACCATTGGGCAGAGCAGGGAGATTGTGCTAAGGATCAGCTCCTTTCAACTAGTAAAGCTGCTAGAGAGCCTGCACTTCCTAGCTGACTCCATTCCACCTTCAGGACATTTGTCAGCTCCAAGGACACAATAAAGGAAAGAGGAAAGGGAGCCAGTGTGATCAGCAGGCAGAGGACATCCCTTGGGGTGACTGTGAGTGACTGGGTAGCATCCATTGGGGAATGACACTGGGGATGCAGACAGACTCATCAGATGCCACAAATAGAGCTGAGTGCACAAGGAATATTCAGCAGCAATTGATGTGTGCTCTGACTACTTCTGTTATGTCTGTATTTCCTTCCATTCATATTAAAGCACCCCCTCTCCTTCCTTATAGCTGTCAATTGGAGGTCTGTAGCTCCGCCCACATTTAAATGGACTGATGTCATGTGATGCTGCACAGCTAAGATCTATGCACATATTTACAAGTAAATGGTACTGTAGAATAGTAAAGGAGATAGTATAAGAATGAGGCACCCTTCAGCAGGTCTGGGGGTGATATGGGGTTACCTTTAGAAGCAGGTGATCACCCCCCCACCCCCCCTGGATTGGGGGAGGGAAGAAGCTTTAGTCTCTCCCTTCTCCAGCATCACTTAGGAGGAAGACGGTGAAGGGAGTGACAGCAGAGAATAACCCGCAGAGGCACACACAGGTCTGACACCCCAGCACCCCGATTCCATGTCATCAGCCCCCACACTCCCATGCATTGTATAGAGCTGTCATGGCAGCAGGATGTAGTGTGGGGGATCCTTGGAGTGCTGGGCTATGATCAGGCAGCATTTTGTCCCTTTAATAATTTAGAAGGGAGATGTGAGAGTGCAGGTGGGGGTGGGGCGGTGATATTCTAATCCCAGGCTGCCAGGGAGGATAACAGGAGGAGGAGGAGGAGGAGGAGGAGGAGGAGGAGGATGGGTTGTATTCTGAGGGACCAGACCTCGGTGCTGCTGCCTCTGCTCATCTGAAGGGGGGATTGCTTCATCGGAAGGCTGACCAGGTGCCTTATTCCCCAATATATTCTGCAGCATGTGTGTGGGCACAGGAGGGCTCTCTGGTTTGCAGTAACTAGGATACCAGCATTGGGGAGGATGATGATGATGATGAGGAGGAGGGCTCCTTCTGCACCATCCATGTCACTGGCTGCTCTGCTGGAAATGGATGTCTAGGGAACATATCGGTGTAGCTGCAGGGTGCTGTCATCAGATTAGGGGGGCTGCCATTGTACTGATCAGTGTTGTGGATGTCTCTTGTCACAGGAGAGAAGATGTCGGGACAGACGCTGACAGATCGCATTGCGGCCGCACAGTACAGTGTCACAGGATCGGCCGTGGCCAGGGCAGTATGCAAGGCGACCACCCATGAGGTCATGGGGCCAAAGAAGAAGCACCTGGACTGTAAGCATGCTCCTATCTACAATACCTATCTTCTCCAATATATATGTGTCTATAGATCAGCTCCGATGTCTACAACAATGAGATCATTCCCTATGTCCTCCTATAATACATGCACCCCCCTATATCCAGTCTAATCGATCTTTCCCCTTGTCCAATATAATAGATCATCTCCCTATGTCCAGTATAATAGATCATCCCCCCTATAGCCAGTCTTATAGATCATCCCTGATGTCCAGTATAATAAATCATGCCCTATATCCTCTGTAATGTTCAGTATAATCACTCCCTATGTCCTCTATAGGAGATGGTCTATTTATACTGGACATCCTTTATGTCTATTATAATGTTCAGTATAATAGATCATCCCCTTATATCCATTCTTATAGATCCTCCCTGATGTCCATTATAATAAATCATCCCCTATGTCCTCTATAATGTTCAGTATAATTACCCCCTATGTCCTCTATAAAAGATGTCCAGATCATCCCCTATTTCCACTATAATGTCCAGTATAAGAGATCATGCCCTATGTCCACTATAATGTCCAGTATAAGAGATCATCCCCTATGGCCACTATAATGTCCAGTATAGGAGATCATCCCCTATGTCCACTATAATGTCCAGTATAAGAGATCATCCCCTATGTCCACTATAATGTCCAGTATAAGAGATCATCCCCTATGTCCACTATAATGTCCAGTATAAGAGATCATCCCCTATGTCCACTATAATGTCCAGTATAAGAGATCATCCCCTATGTCCACTATAATGTCCAGTATAAGAGATCATCCCCTATGTCCACTATATTGTTCAGTATAAGAGATCATCCCCTATGTCCACTATAATGTTCAGTATAAAAGACCATCCCCTATGTCCACTATAATGTCCAGTATAAGATCATCCCCTATGTCCAGTATAATGTCCAGTATAAGAGATCATCCCCTATGTCCACTATATTGTTCAGTATAAGAGATCACCCCCTATGTCCACTATAATGTTCAGTATAAAAGACCATCCCCTATGTCCACTATAATGTCCAGTATAAGAGATCATCCCCTATGTCCAGTATAATGTCCAGTATAAGAGATCATCCCCTATGTCCACTATATTGTTCAGTATAAGAGATCATCCCCTATGTCCACTATAATGTTCAGTATAAAAGACCATCCCCTATGTCCACTATAATGTCCAGTATAAGAGATCATCCCCTATGTCCTCTATACTATCTTTAGTATAATCGCCCCCTATAATATTCAGTATAATAGATCATCCCTTCTATCCTCTATAAAAGATGTCAAGTATATTAGGCCATTCCCTATGTCCACTACCACGGTGACTGCCATGTGTGGACTTCAATCTGCCAGCCTGCTATTTTTTTTTATGTATATCTATTCATCCACATTCCAAAATATTTGTGGAAAATCTGTCCTTGTTGATGCTTTCATTTTCCTAGGCCTGCATAGGTTAACAGTAAGCACGGAGGAGGAGGATGATGCTGACTGTTTAACTGCAAGGCCTTTTTTGTGTAAATGGTATTGACATGGCATGTGCAATGGAGGAAAATGGCATTCATTCTACCTTGGGTTATTAAATTAACGTGACGCTGATTTATTCATTCATCATGGTATTATTAGTGATGTTGATCCTGGCAAAAGATTTAATTTGGTAGATGCATGCTATAACCAGGAATTATGTCTTGCTATTGGGAATTAAACTAGCTGCATGCATTTTGCTCTGCTGGTTGTAATTTTTTTTTTTTTTTTTTTTTTTATTCTGGTTTTGTTTCTCCTGACCTTCCTGTAACCTTCTATGCATTGAAGAAATGCTGATCAGAGTATCGGCTGGTAGCATTAATGTATAGGAGATGGTCTGCCACACCCCTGGTTCCCTATAGTGTTGTATGTCTTTTCTACTGCTTGATTACATTTCGCATCTCTGGCCTTCAATCTGTATTACCCCTCAATCCATTGTCCAGCGGCCTTTTGTGTTGTGGGCCTTGGATGTGATGCGTTCTACCTGGGGGTGAAATCTTATTTTCTGTGATGTGATTCAATATACTGTATATACATTGTGTGTATGTGTAAATATAGAATATAGTCTGCATGTGTATTCTGAAATAGCTGTATAGATAAGGGAGATGTGTGTAATTGTTGAGCCGACATTGCATGGCAATTCTCAGGTGACCTGTCTGAGAAGTGGTGTAAGCTGACTCTTTCGATTTTCTTTTTTCATTGAGAAGCTGTGAAATTAAAAGTAAGAAGCCCAGCATGACAGAATAACCACATTCTCTTTATTTTGCTAGGTTAAATGTTTAATAAAAGCAAAAAGTGCCAGTTAGGGGGGGGGGGGGGGGGCTGCATTGCCTATGGCAGTTAACATTGCACACCAAGCAAGCTGTACTTTTGGTGAATTGGCATATGGGAAAAATATCTAATGCAGACAGGCCTTGACTTTGCAGTTTGGTGCTCGGTGGTAGAGTATAATACGTGTGTGTGTTCACCCTGTTCCTAAGGCACTGGATAAAGCTGACCTGGGATATTCATGTGGTTCACTGAGCCCAGAGCCTGCCACTGATGACCTCCCTCTGAAAATGCTAGTTGCCTGGTAGCATCCATACTTTTCTCACTATATCTCACGCCAAACTTTGGTGTGTAGAATTTTTGCATTATGGACCTAATTTAGGGCTTATTCACACCATAAAGACAATTGGTATTCTGTACAGGTGTTTGCATACAGCCAACAATGAGAGGCAACAGCTGTATGCTGGTAACTGCATATTCCAGCGTTTGCATGCATACTGGGATGACTGTCCACCCCTGGACACAGGGGTACATCCAGGGCTGCTCATTCATTCCTGTACACATGTAAACGCAGGAATGTGGGGTTTATGAAGGGCTCATTTCCATGGTCAAAGAGGGCCTTACATCGTAAAAAGTGCATATTTCTGTGTCCAGTGGTCACAGTTGTTTGCATACAGCTGCCTGTACAAATCAATGACAGGCCGTAGCTGCACGCCAATAAACCCACATTCCAGCGTGTATACCTGTACAGGTGATGGCCATGATTTTCCAGATCATGCTCAGATTCTTTGTGAGCAGTTTAACCTCTGCAAACTTCCTGCAGAGGCATGATCATCCAGCACTGCCGCCATTCATAGAATTGTATTTTCTTTTGATAAATACAAGGCATCCATTATCTGCTTGGACAAGGTGGAGATCATGACATTACCACACTGCCACCGCACTTCCTTTCAATCAAAGAACGCCTTGTATTAACTGGGAAAAAGAGCATTCTGTGAATGGCAGAAGTCCTGAGCAAGTGATTCCCTCTGGTCAGTAGTGCAGCTGCACAGAAACTGGAAGATCGTGGCTTTCACTGTAGTAGTGCCAACTACTACAGAGATATAGATAGATATATCTCTGTAGTAGTTGGTGTGTGTGTATATATGTATGTGTGTTGGTGTTATATATATATATCTATATCTCTATCATCAATTTTTTTTTTTTTTTTTTTAAGCTTCTCAATTGAGTATAAGTATGGAAATGGAGGAACCCCCTAGGGGTGGGACTTTGAGGGCACTTCCACAGCAAATATATAAAAATGTATAAAGTTTATTAAACACATGTAGACTTTACATGTGTTTATTATGTGTTCTCTATATGTACAATAAACTTTATACATTTTTATATATTCGTTGTGGTAGTGCCCTCAAAGTGCGACCACCCCCCCCCCCCCCCCCTAGGGGATTCCTCCCTTTCCATATTTTTCTGGGATGTGGCACACCTCTGTTTAAGCGGTTCTTTTCAGATACATCTCTTTCATTGAGTATAAGTAATGCAAATTTTTTGCCAAACTGGACCAATGTAAATACACAATACAAATAATTCCGAGTTCAGCTTTAAAGTACTTTTGTTTCTGCTGAGTATGTTAGTATATGGATTATTATTGTAGAGAATTACTCACTGGAATCTATTATGAAAAATGTTTCGTGTTGTCCAATCAGAGAGCTATAAATTGACTCCAGAGCCACTGACACCTTTAAGTCGACAAATCAGCTAAAGTAGCCTAGTTGCAAGGAGAAAAATGCACATGCAATATCAACTATCTGATGATTGCTATTTGCATGAACATATGCAGGCATCACAGTGGGACATTGGGGACCCAGGCATTGCATTGTAAATTTGGGGTGGGGGGAATACATATATTCTTTTTTTCTAATGAAGTGGAGAGGGAATGGGCTGTAGGTGATGTAGAAGTATGGGCTTAAAGCGTTTCCCTTCCTGCTCTTAGCTTAGTTGTTTTTACCTAGACAGGTTTATTTAAAACTCGTAGGTGATTCCTCCATTTCTTCAAACCCTAACCTTATGTCACATATGACCAATGCATTTTAGTTCATATTTTACACAGCGGGTCTCTGAAACAAAGTAGCCAGAATTGAGTTAAATGATTACAAACAAATTGATACTCGCTCTCCTATAACTGAGGAAGCACACACATATGGCTATAAATGCAAGGTAATAGAAAACGGGAGCAGTGTGATTTTGTGACAAGCATGGATCTTGATTCAAAAATTCCATCATCTACTACTAACACAAAACATGCCTGTCTACCTGTCATGAGAGAATTATGTAGACTGCCGTTTCTCCGACGTTTGTTCCTTTTGCAGAATGCTAGTTCCTGGCTTTCCTGGGAATGATTTGGCGTCCCTGACCTGCAGCAAGTGTAGAGAAGGAACAATGCTTTTCTGGCATTCTGCTGCATGCTGTTGCAGGTCTGTGACTTTGAATAATTTGAAGCCAAGATGTGCAAAAGGTTTGATATCCCTGTAGGTGTCTGTAACATAGAACGTGATTTGACATTGTTGGAAGATTGGCCAAAACAGTGGAAACTCCAGTTCACTGTTTCTAAACGTACAATAATACTCCTAGGGGAAAAAGAAACCCTTGAGTGGGTACAACATTGGGGGTACAGTATTGGCAAGCACTACAGAGGCAAATGATTTTGGGGTACTTATTTCTGATTGCAAAATGAGCAAACAGTGTAACCAGACAGCAGACAAAGTGAGTAGATACTGTATCTAGGATGTATCACTAGAGGGGTCACCAGCAGGAGGAAGGCAGTATTGATTCCCCTATATGGATCTTTAGTTATTACTAGAGGGGTCACCAGCAGGAGGAAGGAGGTCCTGATTCCCTGGTGTAATGCCCCATAGAGCTACTGTCTTGTTTGGTTTTTTTTTCTAGCTTCCCTGTAACCAGGGAGAGCATTATTTGATTATATAGATCTATAGCAGTGGTCATCAACCCTGTCCTCAGGTCCCACTAACAGGCCAGGTTTGCAAGATAACTGAAATACATCACAGGTGATATCATTTGCTGCTCAGTGATTGCAGTATTCTAGTCTGCATCTTTCCAAGGTAATTCATAAAACCTGGCCTGTTAGTGGGCCCTGAGGACAGGGTTGATGATCACTGCTCTGTAGGTACGGGCTCAATTACTTTCCCCCTGTCTCTCAGGGGACCCTGGGACATAGTGGGTGGGAGCATATGACCCCAGCCTGCATTGTAAAGTGGAAGTGAAGTCCACTTTTAACTTGTACTTTCTGGTAAGCCTATAATGAGGCTTACCTGTAGGTACAGTGGATGTCTCCCAAACTTGCACTGTTTAAGAGAATTTAATATCATTTATTATTCAGGATTTATATAGCTCACATTATGGCACAAAACTGCAGGGGATCCAATTTTTTCTTTTTCGGGGTGATTTACTACCAGTTTTAATATCTCCCCAGCCAATCCCTGGTCAATATGGCAAGTGACCAGCAGGGGGCTGAGGGGGTATAAATGGGCTAAAGTCCAGAGTAGAAGTCTGCCTGGAACTGCAAGCACTTTTTTGTGGGGTCCCAGCTGTGGTTTGGCTGGGAAACCTCTTCTATCCTCCTGGAACATTCTCTGAAAGCTTCTCCGAAAAGATCCAGGACACAGGCTGCTGGAGCACAGAAGTTGACTGACCATGCACATGGCTGCACTGAGATCGGGAAACTGTACCAGCCCTCTGGATCTAAAGACTTTTTCCTTGGCTATTCTGGGAAATTACCACCTACTACTTTGTACAGTCCTGTTGGGGGGTTCCTGTTTGGGACTGTTCAGCTAGTGTGCCACCACTCTGAAGTCCCAAAGACTGTCCTTAGCTTTTCTGGGAAATCGGCAGTTGCTGTTTGTACACTCAGGACTACATTGCTTTTTAGGGATTCCTGTTTTGTACTGTTCATCCTTACACTGCTGAGGGGGTGCCTTCACCCTTCACCCTGAAGTCTTTGTGCAGAGTAGTGTTCTCATTTTTCACGTTTGTAACTGGAGTATCCCTAGGCTCACCCTCACCCTATTCAAGTTCTACCCAAAATATAAAACCACAAAAAAAAAACATGCACAGCCTGTTCTGACTCAAGCGATCGGAATATGTTGTGTGCCTGACTGACGTGTGCCTATTGGGGAGTAGAACCTGGTGTCAAATCGCCAGACCTGTCCTGTCTGTGCGCCACACCTAATATAGATCTTTAGTGAGACCCAATTTGGAATAATGTGTCCAGCTCTGGAGACTTCACTTACAAACAGATATTGATAACTGGCTCTGGACTCGTTCTAGGTTAACAAAAGTGGTGTATACTAGCCCTTAGGGCTAGTTTACACTTGCTTCAAAACATGGCTTCACACAAGCTTTGTTAAAGCTCTCTGAATGCCAGTCAAAGCTCCTGTTACTAAATAAAATGGTTAGCTTACAGTCCTGTTTACACCTTGCTTTTGCTTGGTGCTTCGATGAGGTTTTGGTGGGGCTTCAAGCAAGCATTGCCTTAGACTTCTGTGGAGGCTTTGACGACACTTTGAAGCACCACTAAAGCTACATGGGGTATCATTTTTGAAGCAGAGCAAAAGCAAAGTGTAAACAGGACTGTAAGCTAACCATTTTATTTAGTGACAGTAGCTTTAACTAGTGTTCAGAGAGCTTTAACAAAGCCTGACTGAAGCCTTGTTTTGAAGAAAGTGTAAATGAGCCCTTACATTTCCAGCACGTGCTGGGAATGTAACCGTCACATTGGTTGTCCTCTCAACCAAATGGTCAAACTATCCAATGGCTGGCGTCATAACTGATTACATGTGCAGCATCATGGCAGTTGAAGAATAAAGGGAGGCCAAGATGGCAGCTTCCTTGGCTCAAAACGATAGGAGGGTTTACTTCCACTTTTACTTACTGCATGCTTGTTCTGGGTTAGTGACTGAGAACACACTGTAGTCAGTCAATGGATATGTCCAGTGAGCATGCGAAGAGCTGGTAATAATTGGTGACTGGTATGGGGGGGTGTGGGTTTTTTTCACAATTTTTATGTAATCAGGATGTGTGATGTGGTGTTGGATCCTTTTAATATAGCAGTCCATTATTCTCAAATCCCATCCCAATTTATGGAGTCTACTGGCTCTGGTTAGAATAGGTAAAGTCCAAGTTAAAGATGTTTGAGGGCCATACCAATCAGTGGCGTTGTTGAGTGGGTGCGGGCCGCACCCGGGTGACACCCGCCAGAGGGGTGACACCCGTAGGTAGTGACACTCACCGCTAACACTGCCCGCTGCCCCGATCTGCGCCACCGGACTTGCGCTGTGTCCCTCAGCACAGCGGACTGAAGCCGCCTCCCCTCCTCTCTGTTTACACCCACACAAGAGGAGGAGGAGCCCGATGGACACAAACAGCTGTGTGTATCATTCGCGCTGTTCTGAGGTCTGTAAACTTTATGTATATGTGGGTGGACATGTGCAGGGGGGGTCTGCACTGAGGGGATTCTATACTAACGGGGGGCTCTGCACTGAGGGGGGATTCTATACTAATGGGGGGCTCTGCACTGAGGGGGGATTCTATACTAATGGGGGGCTCTGCACTGAGGGGGGATTCTATACTAATGGGGGGCTCTGCACTGAGGGGGGATTCTATACTAATGGGGGGGCTCTGCACTGAGGGGGATTCTATACTAATGGGGGGCTCTGCACTGAGGGGGATTCTATACTAATGGGGGGCTCTGCACTGAGGGGGATTCTATACTAATGGGGGGCTCTGCACTGAGGGGGGATTCTATACTAATGGGGGGCTCTGCACTGAGGGGGGATTCTATACTAATGGGGGGCTCTGCACTGAGGGGGGATTCTATACTAATGGGGGGCTCTGCACTGAGGGGGATTCTATACTAATGGGGGGCTCTGCACTGAGGGGGGATTCTATACTAATGGGGGGCTCTGCACTGAGGGGGGATTCTATACTAATGGGGGGCTCTGCACTGAGGGGGGATTCTATACTAATGGGGGGCTCTGCACTGAGGGGGATTCTATACTAATGGGGGGCTCTGCACTGAGGGGGGATTCTATACTAATGGGGGGCTCTGCACTGAGGGGGATTCTTTACTAATGGGGGGCTCTGCACTGAGGGGGGATTCTATACTAATGGGGGGCTCTGCACTGAGGGGGGATTCTATACTAATGGGGGGCTCTGCACTGAGGGGGGATTCTATACTAATGGGGGGCTCTGCACTGAGGGGGGATTCTATACTAATGGGAGGCTCTGCACTGAGGGGGGATTCTATACTAATGGGGGGCTCTGCACTGAGGGGGGATTCTATACTAATGGGGGGATTCTGTACTAATGGGGGGCTCTGCACTGAGGGGGGATTCTATACTAATGGGGGCTCTGCACTGAGGGGGATTCTATACTAATGGGGGGCTCTACACTGAGGGGGATTCTATACTAATGGGGGGTCTGTACTGAGGGGGAATTCTATACTAATGGGGGTCTGCATTGAGGGGGGATTCTATACTAATGGTGGCTCTGCACTGAGGGGGGGTTCTATACTAATGGGGGTTGGCACTGAGGGGGGATTTTATACTGATAGGGCTCTGCACTGAGGGGGGATTCTATACTAATGGGGGGCTCTGCACTGAGGGGGGATTCTGTACTAATGGGGGGCTCTGCACTGAGGGAGGATTCTGTACTAATGGGGGCTCTGCACTGAGGGGGATTCTATACTAATGGGGGGGCTCTACACTGAGGGGGATTCTATACTAATGGGGGGTCTGTACTGAGGGGAAATTCTATACTAATGGGGGTCTGCACTGAGGGGGGGTTCTATACTAATGGGGGTTGGCACTGAGGGGGGATTTTATACTGATAGGGCTCTGCACTAAGGGGGGATTCTATACTAATGGGGGGTCTGCACTGAGGGGGGGATTTTATACTTATGGGGGAGTCTGCACTAAGGGGGATTCTATACTGATGGGGGTCAGCACTGAGCAGGGGTGTATGTACTGATGGTGCGGTCTGCACTGAGGTGGGAGGTTGATACTGATGGAGGGGGGTCTGCAGACTCTGCACTGAGGGAGGGTTTCTGTACTAATGGGGGGGGGGTCTGTACTGAGGGAGGGGGTCAGTACTTAGTGGGGGGTCTATACTGAGGAAAGGGGGTCTGCACTGAGCAGGGGTCTGTACTGAGGGAGGGGAGTCTGTACTTAGTGGATGGGGGGTCTGTACTTTGATGGAAGGGGGTCTGTACTGAGGGAGGGGGGCTATATTGATGTAGTGGGGTCTGTAGTTAGTGGAGGGGGGTCTGTACTGGGGTAGTTGGTGGAGGGGGGGTGACACCAATTTTTTCGGCACCGGGTGACACCAACCCTAGTGACGCCACTGATACCAATGGTGGTAGAGACAAAGATGACCAAGGCCCACCACTTATTTGCAATGGGCATTAGGTGCTAGATCATTAGTTGCTGAGCTATCAACCTGGACGTACACCAGTGATTCAATAACTAGTGTTAATAAACCACATTGAGTCCAAACATTCCCAGCTTATTGAGTTCTTAAGCACTGAAGAAGGGTTAGTGTTTAGGCCTGTGAAATGTGTTGGTGGTTTTATATTGTGTTACCCTGATATAAATTAAATAAATCCTCTCTATTACCATTGCTGTGACACTTTTACTATGTTCCCAACTCTTGGATGTTTTTAATGTAGACATTTTACTATTTATAGTTTAGCTACCTGTGACCATTCTCCGCAGTCAAGACTGCCTTTATTTGTGGCACTATAAGGCTTCATGTACACTACACTTGAGTTTAGGAGCTTTTGGCGTTTTCTTGCTAAAAGCTCCCAAACTCAATCCCATAAAAGCCTATGGTGTTTATTAAAGGCAAATCCACATCCACTGTGCACTTGGAAGTGCAATAGCTGTAGATCTAAGGGGACATGCTAGGGAAAAAAAACAGCATTTTTGCTTGCACATGATTAGATGATAGAAATCAGCAAAGCTTCCCCTCATTTCAGAGCCTCCCCCTCAGATCTCCAGCAACTGCACTTCCAAGTGCACTTGTAGTGCACAGTGGATTTGCCTTTTGTAAATAAACCCCTATGTGTCTATGTACACATAGGCTTTTAGGATCGTTTAGGAGCTGCTGCGGTTAGGGGAAGTTCAACCTCCCTCTCCTGAAAGTGGAAGAATCGTGTTCAGGATAGGAAAGTTTTGACCGCCAACTGCAAAATCGTCGTAAAATTGTGGCACGATTTTGACGCTTTTTCCAGCGGTCATATTGGGCTGTGTTTACATGAAGCTTTAAAGATGTCAGCTACTGCTGGTTTAATTTGGAGAACAGGAAGGATCGTTGACCTCCATGGCATGTTCTAGTGAACAGGTCTTATCTAAAACTTGGTAAAACTGAACGGAGCACCTAAAAGTATTTTAATACCCATTCTTATAATTTCACTTCACTCTGCACTGTGACCTGGGAACTCCTAAATTATAATGCAAACACTCAACACCAAAAGTTATTTACAAGTTTGATCAGAGATAACTTGAAAACATTACTAGTAGCATCCCATCGCTTACATTGAAAGGATTTGTTAATAATGTTGACTTGGATTAGTATTTGCATTTTTAAAGGGTCAAGTTAAAAGCATATTGTGCATAGTAGTCTTTGAACAGTAGATGAACATCGAAGGTAGATTTGCTGTCTTCTCATTCTACAAATGCTAATTGCCTGGCTGTCATGTCAACAGTCTTGCTTCAGTACTTTGAGATTATGACACTGACCTGGAATAAGCATGCAGGCCTCCTGATTTTCCCCCTTTTGCATATGTGTGTTCCAGATCTGTGACTCTGTATCAAAACCAGTGTGTAAGCTGGTGCATCTAGCTTGCTGGCCACAAGATGGTTCTGTTCTCCTCCTTCTAGTATGGGAAAGGGAAAAGCTATAAGCAAGTGCTAGGTGACTAGGTCCCTTTTTTTTTTTTTTCTTTTAGAGAAGCCCCTCCTTAGTAATGTCGTGTGAGGCAAAAGGCCTTTTAGCCAAGCCAAATGTTCTCGGTCATGAGCAGGGGAGCTGCTAGGTCTGCAAAAGATCTGGGGCTAGAGCCCATAGCAGAGGTCGCCAACCTTTTTTGCATGCCCGTGGGGGGGGGGAACCAGTGCTAAGCAATTTTTCATGGGCGATGGCTGGTGTTGGTGCTTCAATCATAATGGTTGATATGGTGTCAGGGTGATTGAAGTGCATTATTTCTATTGTTACATTCTAATATATAATGAAGTGTTTCAACTCACCATACTGCAGAATCAGTGGGAGCCCTGGGCGTGTCACTTGCCACATCTCCTGCCACCAGATGCAGCCTCTTGCCACTGTCACCTGCTACTAGATGTGGATTGTCACTTGCCAAGTCTCCTGCCTCCATTTGCAGATTGTCACTTGCCACATCTCTTGCCACCATTTGCAGATTGTCACTTACTTTAGTGAGAGCAGGAGAGCGGTGATGCGGGGCTGGCAGTGAGAGATGATGTCATCTCGCTGCTCCCCGCCGCACCTCCAACATTGAAGCAAGGGGGTCTGGCTGCAAAGTGGAGCTCCACGATGACCGTGCTGTGAGGGCGGAAGAGCGCCGATTTGTGGCGGACAGTGAGAGAATATGTCATCTCTCTGCTGCTCGCCACACCTCGCTCAAAAATTGAAGAGGCCCGGCTGTGAAGAGCTCGCTTCTTTCCTCTCCTCCGCCTCCCTCATGCAGCCAGCCCACCTGCCACAGCAGCCGCAACCCGCTGGTTAGGCAGGGACCCTGCGGAAAGAGACTCGGGGCTATAGCTCCAATAGCCACCCCCTAGCAACTCCCCTGGTCATGAGTACTAATACACCTGGGACTTCTAGTGGCACCTGGGCTAAGTAAACATAATCTGGAGGTACAGCTGCAGCACTCCTGTTTCTGGAATGACGTTTAGGGAGTTGTGAGCTGGACACATAGAGCCTAATGGGCAAGTCAGAGGCCTTTTGAGTGAGTACGAATGACTCTGGAAAATAGGAAAAAGAGATGCCAAGAAAAGATGACTTATCAGTGAGGCGCAATATGCGGCTTTCACATATTTAATGCTATGGTATTTCCATTATGTGTGATTGCTGATGTATGCCAAGTGACCCCTGATAGTATGTCTGTGTAATGTGATTTGTCACTGCCATCTTTGAAGAACCTCGGTAAAGTGCAGAAATTATAAGTTGTGTAGACCTTTTATTCTTGTGAATTTAAATGCCAATGGCCAGGGATGTCATAGTAAGGAGTTGGGCACAATATGGATAAGGCTAAAACCCTACTATCAGCAGTGGGTTGTGCTCCTATCCATTAGCAGGTTGACACCAACACACAGCCAATCAGAATCCCCCTATACAAGTGGGGTCAGCATTACAAGCATTTTTTTCAGAAGAAGATCCACAATGACAGCCATCTTATTTCTCTTAGGAAACCTTTTATTGTAATGAGGGAGGTAGTGTGCTCAAGAAAAGTAAACTCCCAACATGTTGCTGACTCATTCGTACAATCAACTGAAAACTGAAATGTCATTATTTATAATTTGACCATTTATCTGATCCAGAAAATTACATTGACATTGTTGCTTTCAGAAATCTAACGTAGTCTTGCTTTTGTGTTCTTATTTAAGGCATGTATCAAAGAAGTATAGCTTATATTGGTTTGTTCAATGGACCATTTCCAAATCTAATCTGGGATGTAATGCCTACATTACAGTACAGAAGCACCCATAGAGATAAGTGGAATGTGAATCATTGGTGTCAGCGCTGTACAGTTGATAAGAAATGGAAAACATTCTTGAATGAGCATATATACTGGAAGTGTAATTCTAGCAACTGTATTTCAGAATTATGTTACCCAAATGATTTCTATTGATATACTATATGTAATTTAATGGACTAAAGGAGAATTTAATTATGAGCAGAAATGATGGCTTACTGGCACCCTGGTTGCCATTTCTCTGACATACATTTTAATCCAACTAGTGTTTGTCCATAACAAGTTGTGCTTTGGTCTAACATTTTTATATATATATATATATATATATATATATATATATATATATATATATATATATATATATATATATATATATATATATATATATATATATATTTATATTATATAATTTTTTTTTTTTTTTTTAATTGCTAGAAAAATTGTATAATCTGGTTGCTATGACAAGAAAAACTTTCTTTCTTTCCTCCTAAATTTTATCTTTAACATGAACCTGTGCTTTGCCTCTGCAGGGCAAAATAACGTGTTCTCCTAAAAGCTAGCCCCACAGAGCTGTACAGACTCCCCTTTCATTTGGTCCCCCCACTGCTGCTTTTGGCTGCTAGGATCGATAAGAGGAAGCCCTGAGCATTTTCTCTGGGCTTCTGAGCCAAGTACCAGCACTGTTGCATGGGAAGAAGGCAAGTGAGTGAAAGGAACTTCTTCCTTTATTTTATTTATATATAATTTTTTTTTTTTTTACACTCTTGGATGAACTAAGTGGCAGGAGAGCTAAGTTGAAATGTACAGCTGATGGGACCACAATTAAAGTAAACATTTTTAGTTTATTATCTCTGCATGGACAAAGCACAAATTCACTTTACTGTTGAGCGAACGTTTCAGGCTGCACGTCGTCCGTTTGGGTGTTCGCCGAACACCAACATTTTCTGTGCGTTCGGGATGTTCACCCTCCGAGTGCACAGTTAATATGTTAAAGAGCGGGACCAGGAAGCAGGCCACCGTGTCCTTAACGAATGAGTCATTAGCTGTCAGCAGGCTTCCCCGCTGACAGCTGAAAGAAAAAAAAAATCCGGCTATACAAAATAAAAACAATGCCTTGATTGGTGATGCCATAAGGTGACATTGCCAGGTGGCTCCACCCCTTACCGCTATAATTACTGTCAAATGGTGGAGACTGCAGGAAGCGGTCAGCCTTCATTGACGGCAGAGTGTTTTTTTTTTTTTTTTTTTTTTTCTTTTTTGGGTCTTGCGTGGCATCAGTTCTACATCAGGGGGACTTTTTTTTTTATTATTTACATTTTTTTTAAATTAAAGAATTCTCAATCCTGCATACTGTTTTTTATTTTTTACACTTTATTTTGGTGAATGGGTAGGGGTACAATGTTCCCCATACTCATTCACATGGGGGGGGGGGCACGGCGGTATCTGGGGGTTCAGATATAGATTTTGGGAGACCCCATTATAGAGATAATAGTGGCAGCAGTGGCTTGCAGCCCCATAGTACATTTTAAATGCTGTTTTTTTTTTTTTTTTTCTTTTAGAAATGTAATTTTTGCTGCAGCATGTTCTATACATGCTACAGATGCACCACTTTTAATGGAATTTTTCATTTTTGTTTAACTTTAAGCATTATTAAAATCACTCAGGGCTTCCTCTTATCGATAAAATTATGCATTGATACATGTCTCCAAGGGCATTCACCAGCCCCCCTTTTTATAGCCAATAACTTACATATCAGCCTTCAAAATAGCGACTTTAGATTTTTCAGGTTTGGGTCCCATAGACTTCAATGGGGTTCAGTGTTCCGGTCTGAACTTTTTTGCGATGTTCAGCTGTACTGGTGCGAACCGAACCCGGTGATGTTCGTCCCATCTCTTTTTATTGACTTTAAGACTATAGAAAAAGAAAATCCCTTTTAACTGTCATGGCATAGATCAACGCAATTAATAGCAGGTCTTCTGTGTACATCAGCATCTGCAGACTGCAGTTTGAGGACACTGATCTGATCCCTTTTTTTTTTTTTCCCATTTTCTGAAGAAAAAGCCGTGGAGAATTTAGCAGTTGTGGTTCCTTTTGTTAGATGAGGCTGAAGAAAAACTTGCGAACTCTATGTATAGTCTGTACGTTGTCTCATTAGGTGACATGCAGTTGTGGGAACATGTGGGGGAGGTGAGGATCTCCTTGCAAAAGAAGGTGTTAACAAATTCATACTAGAATATTGTTTTTCTCAGGAGAGGGAATGTTCTTAGAGGAAATAATGTGAATGTGTAAGAAACGGTACTTGATCATTATGTAGCTTGAAATTAATGAAATATTAGAATAAAACTTTTGGGGGGAAACAAACAAAGGGTAGTGGACTTTTGAACCTCAGGACCTGTAGCATTGGGCTTTTGCATCTAAACTGCTTACCTCCCCATACAAGTCAGTGTGTCTTAATGCAGGTCAGCTTTAGGTTAAATGCACCATGAAGAACTCTTTCTCAAATAAAAGTTGAATGTACATGAAAGCATGTTTCATTTGCTCAGCTACACAAGCCTAAAATTATTTTAGGTTTTGAAATTCCTGGCACATTGGAGTGGCTTGCGGGAGCCTTGGAAGCTTAGGATCACGGGAGTTAAGCACAGCAGAGCCAGGGGGGTGGGAGGAGGGAGTTCTGTGTTTAGGTTACCTTTTTACGGATTTTCTGTAAAGGTGAACTAACACTTTAAACTAATACCTGGTGATCCTGCTATAAGGGTCGTTTTTTTTTTTTTTTTTTTCAGACACTTGCTATATAGGGTAACACCAGGGCAGTCTTTAAGGCAGGGCAAAACGGGCAGCTGCCCTGGACCCTGTCATTGTTGTGGGGCCCAAAGCAGCTGCCTCATATGTGCCAACTATCCCAGTTTAAATTCCCTTGTCCCTTTTTTTTAAAGAAGTAAAGCCTCTGAAAAAAAAATATACCCTGCAAGACAAAGGCATAATGAGCTAGTATGCATAGCATACTAGCTCATTATGAATTACTTACCTGAGATCGAAGCCCCCGCATCAGCCCTCCTTCACCTCCTCCGACGCCGCCATCTAATCTGGAGTGACTTCGGGGTATCGCAGCTCTGGCGCTGTGACTGGCCGGAGCCATGATGTCACTCCCGCGCATGCGCGCTGGTGCCGCCACTAACGGCATGATCGCCATTAGAAACGGCACGCTCAGTGCGCCTGATGTCTACGGCGCATGCACCGTAGAAATCGGTGCCGCTATTTCTACAAATATCTCCTACACCTTTTAGGTTTGGGAGATATTTCTTGCACCTACAGGTAAGCCTTAATCTAGGCTTACCTGTAGGTTAAAGTGGTTTGTAATGGGTTTACAACCACTTGAAGTTTTAGTGCTGTGTCCCAATATCTGTGTGAAGTGCTGGTACTAATGCTGCTCAGCTCTGCCCTATTGTGTACAGATGACTCACCTGCAGACCCTGTGTTTACACGTAAATAACCGGCATTCATATGTAAATAGTGGCAGCATTACTAAGTAAATAGTTGCAGCCGGCGGCATTGATATGTAAATAAAGGCGGCATTCATATGTATATCATGCTCCCCTGCAGTGAGATGATGTGCTGTAATCTCTAGCAACTAATCAGTGAGCCGTAATGTGTGCTGTAACCTCTAGCAACCAGTCAGTAATGTTTGCTGTAACTGCTGGCAACCAAACGCAATTGTTGCCTGACCTGATACAGTAAACTAATTTTAAGTCTAGCTGCTATTTATTGTATGTCTCAGAGCAGGTGGAGAGTGAAATTGCATGGGGGGGCGCAAGAAAATTTTTGCCCAGGGTCCAATCAATATTAAAGACAGCCCTGGGTAACACAGCTACTCCCATATAGGATAACATTACACCGCATTGGCGTCTTCTCTCTCTCTCTTTTTTTTTTTTTTTTAATCAAAAGGTTGCCCAGTGGCCATATCAACACATGTAGTCACATACTGCAGGGGTAGTCCATTGTTCTCAAAATCAGGAATATCTGTTGATCTAACTGAAAAGCGATTGGCTCCTAAAGACGGGTACACAAACCATTTTATTTATTTTTTATTATTTTTTCACTCAACCAGTGGATTGAATGAAAAAACAAACAACAATTCTGAAAGACGTGTTGATGCAGGGATCTCTCCCACTGAGACATTGTATCCTGACAGGGCCCCCTTCTGCTGGACACAGCTGATAACTGATTATTGTACCAGGTCACTGTAAGCAGCCCTGATACCATGTGATCGCTGTGATCAATCACAGGAAGCAAGGCTGTCATTATTGATGCTTTGTTTAGTACTGTGTGATCTCTGGTCACAGCAATCATATGGTACCAGGGTAATCACAGTGGCCCTGTACCATATGATAGCTGTGACCAATCACAGTAGTAAGCAAGGTTTCATGGATGAAACCTTTGAAGTGTGTGTGTGTGTGTGTGTGTGTGTGTGTGTATGTGTGTATATATATATATATATATATATATATATATATATATATATATATATATATATATATATATATATATATATATATTATAATATATAATTTTTTTTTTTTTCTTTTTACATACTGTTGCCAGAGCAGGTGACATGGCACTACTGTGGCTGTGATCATGTACAGTAGCTGGCTGCTCTGATATCACTGTATGTCAGTGATGCCAGCCATTATCTCTGATCACTGCCACAGCAGTACAATGTCATTAGACCAGTGCTGCCTGTCAGTGTCCCTATTCACGACCACATGAGTTATAGCGTCCTGGTGCACCAGTGCAGTGTTGCCTCTGCCTGCCACCTGTACTAACCCTGACCTGTTTATGTTTCTGCTTGCTTGCCTGGACTAATCCTATGCCTGTTTTCTGATCATGTCTCTGCCTGCAGCCTGAACTGACCCATCAGCACATCCCACTCACTACGTTCCTGCAAGACACCAGGCCAGTGAATATGGCATTCTTGGGGCAGCCTCATAAGTTAGGCTTGTTTGGCTCATAGGAACAGGATCTGCTATAGATGACGCTACACTACATCATATTCTCTGACCACTAATATAGAGCTGACCATTACAGTACATTGATTTTGACACAATTGGTTGATTTGTGTGATATACAAGATACAAAGTCCGGTACATAATCAGCCTAGACAATGAGAATCTCTCACGTGTGGTATTGTTATACTTGGGAGAAGTAACAGAATGTGTTTTGGGGTGTAATTCTAAATATGCCCATGCTGTGTGTGAGGAAAGCTTATTAAATTGCCAGCTTTGTTGGAAAAAAAATTCCTTGAGTCAAAACTCATCATGCCTCATAAAATACCCTGGGGTGTTTGCTTTCCAAAATGGTCATTTTTCGGGTGTTTCCACTGTCCTTCCTGGTGCTTGAGGGCCTCTAAAAATTATATGATGGGTAGTCAGGAGTTTTAGACCCGTAATGAAGGATTTTGGCCCCCTCTGTGGTTGGGCCAAGCTTTTTCAACCAGGGTGCCTCAAGTGTTCTCAGGGGTGCCTTGATAAAATGCCTAAAATTTGTTTACAAGCCAGTGGGTGGATCGAGCCTGAATTTTTAGTTACACAAAGTCACAGGTTTTCAAGGGAGTACTCTTACAACTTTCTGACTGCCAGCGTCCTAACAACCAATGTCATCGGTTGATAAGGAGCACGTTGGGCGCCTACACAGCATCCTTGTTTGTCCCTCCTCTTCCCCTCTCTATCATCATTGGGGTCACATTAGCTGGGTGAGAGAGAGAAACTAAGAGAGAAGAGAAACCTTGGAATACTAATCAATATCAGTGTGTAAAGGTGTATTTGCTTTGGAAGAATAAATCATTTCTAACATTGGTGTCCTATTTGTATGGATGTTGCTACATTATGTAAAACTATTTTGTTTCATTTTTTGATTTTATAATGGAGTGCCTTGAGATTGTGCATACATTTTAAAGGGTGTCTTGGGGAAAAAAAAAAAAAAAAAAGTTGAGAAACACTGGGCTATGCATTCCAAAAGTCTCACATGTTGTATCGCCATACTCGGGTGGAGTAGCGGAATGTGTTTTTGGGTGTGATTCTAAGAGCCCATGATGTGTGTTTTTGAAATGTCCTATTGAAAAGAGATTATTTATTTTAAAATTGAAACTAAGAAATGCATTGTGTGTTTGTTTTTTTCCAAAAATGTGAATGTATGTGATTAATTTCCTGAGCAAAATTATATAAATGCAACACTTTATCGTAGATCATGGGACACAGAGCCTTAAGTAATTACTTAATGGGTTATAGGCCACCTTCAGGTGTTGACACTGGAATACCCAATCAAGGAAGTTCACTCCCTATATAACCCCTCCTACCTCCTTCCAGGAGCACATCAGTTTTTTTCACCAGTGTCTAAGGTGTTGGTCACAAGTGAAGATGTGCTCTGAGGAGCTCTAGGAGGGATCCATGCTGGATTTAAAAAACCTCCACAACCGGATCCATCCACGCCACTGTGGCCACAGGATGGTGCCCGGGCCTCACATAGAACGAGGTTTTGCATGTAATGCTTCTCTTTGAGGGCTGGACCTTATTAACCAGGACTCTTTTTGGTCTTGCTACATTTTTTAAAGTTGTCCTGAGGGGTGCTATACAGGTCCAAAGGAGTGGAACCCCTATTGAAAGGGACCCGGTCTTTGAAGGTTTAACTATGCTGCCTGCCGTGATGGGTGAAGTTTGGATCCATCTGTTTTCAGCAGTATCCTGCAGCGAGCAAAAGGTAAGAGAAAAGCATAGGAACTGCAAAGTCCACTTATGACTTTTCCTTCAATATGAAATATTGTAATGCCTTAAAACTCCTCTAGAGGGAGTAAGAATGCATATACCCTGTTAATCTGTGCTAAACTTAGTGTGTGTGTCCTAGCAGCTGGAGGGGGTTCTCCTCTCCCTCCTATTGGGGAAACTGGCTGGGGGTACATGTACTATGGTACATTATATTTTGTAACCGCTATAAATCAGTGTAATCACTAAAGGTAACTGCTAAAAGGTACCCCCCCCCCTTGAGGGGTGCGGGGTGGCTTCTGGCTAAAAGACATTTACTTGCCTGTTAAAGTGATACAAACAGCCTGGGACAGTATCGCCACATGGTGGCTGCAGCCTCTTCTCCTGGTCTCAGACCGAAGCTGTCCGCGCGCACAAGGCTGAGGTTTTTACTTTGAAAGGAGGAGGGAGGGTCGGAAGGAGCGTGACTTAATTGGTCAGCGCCGTGTGCGGACTCGGCGTCCTTGGAAAGCACACTGCACATAGACAATCAGGTTTACACCTGTGGGGCTAAAAGCTGTGCTCTGAGAACTAAAAACGTCTACCAGAGCAGCTGAAGCAAGGCTGCAATAGGACAGAGGGGCACTGGAGCACAGGCATTTTCATTACAGGAAAAGACATTATTGTTTAGCATCAGATTAATCTATGCTGCCATTGTTTTTCCTACTATTGCTCAGCAAATAGAACAGTTCTTATTGTACCTCTGCTTTTGTGCTTGGCACTATGGCTTCCAAGGTTACTACTAAGGCATCAAAAGTTCCACCCCCAGGCGCTGGGAACTCCAGTCATGCCTCCATACTGTCATCCTCTCCGGAGATGGACTGCTTCTCACACTTTAGCCCCTGTATACGTGACTGAAGATGCATTTTCCTCTGCCCTGCAGGGCTTGGAAGAAATATTAGCGGCTTTAATCACATCCTTCATCCAAGGGGATAGGAAGCGTGCTAGATTCCCCCCCCCCCCCCACCTCAAACCCTTTTACCAAGGGAACAGTGGGCACAGGATGAGTTATTACCCTCAGGCAATCACGTAGAAAAATAAGCTGATTTTTTTTCCTCTGCGGAGGAAACAACAAGTGATGAACCTTGTGCAACCTGGCAATCTGAGAGAATCGTGGTACAAACTCTTATGGAGCTAGTTCATTCCACTTTCATGCTACCCCTAACAGAGTTAGCTGAAAGTTCGGTCCCTTCCTTGGGTTCTTTAAAACCTTTACAGCTTTTTCATGCATTACTAGAAAAGCTTATTTATGCTGAATGGGATCATCTGAATAAGCATTTTTTCCCTCCAAAGAGTTTCTCAGTTCTCTATCCCATGGAGGAGAAATTCACAAAAGATGGAAAGTATCAGCAATAGGTGCTGCGATTTCCAGCATAAATTATCCAGTAGACGGGAGAATTTGGTAAAATACATCCAAATGATTTCTAACAGGAAAGGTACTCATTTGCCCAAAAAGAAGGTATAAACGTCCTTTTATTTAAAACGGACTCCTTCCCCTGCGCCAGGGGCAGCTGCCTCTAGGCCGTCAGACTCTAGAGGAGAAAAACATTCAGCCCCTGTATACACGATTGAAAATGTTTTTTTTCCTCCGCCCTGCAGGGCCTAGAAGTAAAATTAGCGACTTTAACTGCATCCGCTATCCAAGGAGAGGAAGTGTGTTAGATCCCCCTCCCCCACCTTGGATCCCTTATCAAGGGAACGGTGGGTAGAGGATTAAGGGTTACCCTCAGGTGATCAGGAAAGAGAGGCAAACTGATTACTCCTCTGCGGAGGAAACAATTGGAGTTGAACCTTTTTTCAGCCTCGCAATCTGAGAGATTGCTGGTACAAATCTCTTACAGAGATGGTTCGTGCCTCTTTCAAGCTACCTCTAGTAGGGTCAGCTGATAGTTCTGTTTTTTCTTAAGTTCCTAAAAACCTTCTCTGCCTATTTCATGCGTTTCCTGTACATGTACAGATCCAGCAGAAATTCAACAGATCCATTCTAGATCTAAGATCCCCTCTTTTCTATGGAGTCGTTCAGGTCAGTAGTTTCTATCCTACAAGGAGGAAAACTTCTTCTGCCATCCTATCAGCATCAGGAATGCAAATCTGCATGTCTATATATTTCCTGCTCACCAAAGGTTTCTGCGGTTCAAAATAGAACAGCAGCATCTCAGTTTATAGCCTTGCCCTTCAGACCAGCTACAGCACCCCGAGTGTTCACAAAAGTGCTAGCCCCACCTCTAGCCAGGTCAAGGGCACAGGGCTTAAACTGTCTAGGTATGCCAAGACTATCAATTGCTAATAGACCAATCGGTGTACGAATTACAACCAGTTACATGGAAAAGTCTGGGTTGTGTTCTCAACCTAGTGAAGTCTCCCTTAAAACCGCTAAAAAAGCTGGAGTATTTGGGTCTGATCATAGATACAGCCCAGGCAAAAGACAACTCCATAAGAAAGTTGGTGCGGATGGTCAGGTCAAAAGGAGATCCCTCCATTCACCTTTGCATGAGTTTGTTAGAAAGGATGGTGGCTTCATTCGAAGCAGTTCCCTATGCCCAGTTCCATTCAAGACTGTTGCAAAACCGTATTCTATTTGCTTGGAACAAAACTATCCAAGTTTTGGACTTGCCAATGCGCCTGTCCCTGAGGGTGTCCCAAAGCCTCAATTGGTGGTTACTAAATCTGCTAAAAGGTAAATGCTTCAGACCACTTATCTGGAAAGTGGTATATGACAGAGAAGACAACTGTCCAAGGACAGTGTTCAAGAACCAAAAGAGCCTTGCCCATCAACATCCTAGAGATTCCGGCAGTGCGTCAGGCTCTGAAAGCCTGGACTTCGAGGTTAAGGGATTGTCCTGACAGGATCCAATCCGTCAATGCCACGGCTGTGGCCTATATCTTTCACCAAAGGGGCACCAAGAATCTCTCAGCGCAGAGAGAGGTGAACCATATTCTGATTTGGGCAGAAAGAAGTATTCCATGCCTATCGGCAGTCTTCATTCCGGGAATAGAAAATTGGCACGTGGACTACTTAAGTCACCAGCAGATTATTCCCAGGGGAATGGTTTCTTCAACCTAACATATGTTCGGGCTGTTTGTCAAAGATGGGGGACTCTGGACGTAGATCTTCTAGCATCCAGTTCAACATAAAGTTAGTCAACTTTGTGTCCAGACCAAAGGATCCATGCCCATGCAGAATAGATGCGTTAGTGACCCCGTGGGATTAGTTCTCACTGATCTATGCCTTTTCCCCTATTCAATTGTTGCCTCGACTTCTTTGCAGGATCAAGCTGGAAAGAAAACCGGTAATTCTGGCAGAACCAGCATGACCCAGAAGGTCAAGGTATGCAGAAATCATAAAGATGGTAGTAGAGGATCCATGGTCCCTTCCACTAAGGCCAGACCTGCTCTCACAGGGGCCAATATTCCATCCTACTTTTCCGAACGCCTGGCTATTGAAACCCACACTCTGAGGAAACGTGGGCTTTCCGGGTCAGTTATCTCTTCTTTGATTAATGCAAGGAAACCAGATTCCAGAATTATATATTATAGAGTCTGGAGGGCTTATGTTTCCTGGTGTGAATCCAAGGGTTGTCACCCTCGAAGATCTATCGTAGGCAGAATTCTTGCCTTTCTACAAATAGGCATAGAGATGAAATTGGCCCTGAGTACTATTGAGGTCCAAGTCTCAGCCTTATCGATCCTATTTCAAAGACCGCTTGCTACGCTTTCTTTAGTCTGGGGTTTTTATGCAAGGGGTGCTGCTAGTTAATCCGCCAGTTAAATCACCTTTAAGCCCTTGGACTTAAATTTTGTTTTGTCAGTATTACAAAAACAGCCATTTGAACCGATACAGCATATTCCCTTAGTCCTTCTGATAAGGAAGCTTGTATTTTTGGTTGCTATATCCTCATCAAGGAGGGTTTCAGAATTGGCTGCTCTATCTTGTAAAGAGCCATATTTGATTATTCATCAGAACAGAGTGATGTTATGCCCTCGTCCAGGCTTTTTGCCAAAAGTATTTCTAGGTTTTCACCTGAACCACGATATTGTCCTGCCATCGTTGTTTTTTTGTTTTTTTTAAAAAAAAACAATGTTCCAGGGAAGGAAAGTCACTACATTGTCTTGATGTGGTGAGAGCAGTGAAAATCTATTTAAAGGCAACTGCTCAGACTCTTAAGACTGATGTCTTATTTATTCTGCCAGAGGGTCCTAAGAGGACAGGCAGCGTCGAAATGCACTGTTGCTAAGTGGATTTGGCAAGTTATAATTCTAACTTATGATTTAAGGGGTAAGATTTCCCCCTTTTCAAGTTAAGGCGCACTCTACCAGAGCGGTTAGTGCTTCTTGGGCAGTGCGTCACCAGGCCTCCATAGCTCAGATCTGTAAGGCCGCAACTTGGTCTTCAGTGCATACATTCACAAAAATGTCATCAGGTGGATGTAAGGAGGTATGATGATATCGCCTTTGGGCACAGTGTACTGCAGACAGCAGTATAAATCCTCAAGTCTGTGGGTACCCTACGGGTTGTTTCTCTCTCCCCTCAAGTAGCATTGCTATGGGACGTCCCATTAAGTAATTACTTAAGGCTCTGTGTCCCATGATGTATGATAAAGAAAATAGGACTTTTATTACAGCTTGCCTGTAAAATCCTTTTCTTGGAGTACATCATGGGACACAGAGGACCCACCCCTCTTTTTTATGGGGTTTAAAGTGGATGTAAACCCGAAATTATTATTATTATTTTTTTTTTTTTTTATGTCAATGTAGAGTATAAGATTTCCTATCATTTGAGCCCAGTCTCGCCACAAAGAGTTAATCCAGCTCTGAGCAATCCTCTTTTATTGTTCAGTGAGATAAAACTTGACAGAGAAAAACTTTGTCAAATCCTCCCCCTTGCTGTGAGTGACAGATGATTTACATATCTCGTGCACTAGCCTAAGACCTGCATTATTTTTTAATTCCCCCACTCCTTTCTTCAGCAGCTCTGCAAGGATTGGCTGTTCCACACCTCAGCATGATTTGGCATGCTGAAGTCATGTGGTTACTTTCCTGTCTTTTCACTGGATGTTAGATCATAGCAGAAGTTCAGTGTAAGAAATACACAGGAGAAAATGCATATTGACAAGGGGAGTGTAGAGGTGGGCGGGGAGTCTACTGACATCACGACTCCACCCATCGAGCTCCAGACAACAGACCCACCCACAGAATATGCAGTTTTTGGGTTCTCATAACAAACAGAGGGGAGACATTTGACAGGTAAAGATACATGCAGGAGGCATGTATATCCTTCTAGATAACCCCTATGGCAGTAGTTTAGAAAGGATGACATTGGGTTTACATCCACTTTAAGTATATTGCTTTGCTACAAAAACTGATGTGCTCCTGGAAGGAGGAGGGTTATATAGGGAGTGAACTTCCTTGACTGGGTATACCAGTGTCAACACCTGAAGGTGGCCTATTAAGTAATTACTCAAGGCTCTGTATCATATGATGTACTCCAAGAAAAGGATTTTACAGGTAAGCTGTAGTAATAATCCTATTTTTGTGTTTGCCCCTATTTATCATGAGCTGAACTCAAAGATCTACACTTTTTTTTTTTTGTACACAAAAGGCCTATTTTTCTCAAATATTCACAAATTTTATTGCACAGGTGTGCCTCAGACTGGCCACAATAAAAGACTGTATTGGGGGGGTGTAACGAAACAGTATCTGGTGTGACCACCATTTGCCTCACGCAGTGTAGCACATCTCCTTCGCATAGAGTTGATCGGGATGTTGATTGTGGCCTGTGAAATGTTGGTTCATTCCTCTTCAATAGCTGTATGAAGTTTCTGGATATTGGTAGGAACTGGAATAGCTGTAGTATACGCCGATGCAGAGCATCCCAAACATGCTCAATGGTGACATGTCCGGTGAGTATACTGGCCATGCAAGAACTGGGATGTTTTCAGCTTCCAGGAATTGTGTACAGATCCTTGCAACGTGGGGCCGTACATTATCATGCTGCAACATTAGGTGAAGGTCGTGGATGAATGTCACAACAATGGGCCTCAGGTTCTCGTCACGGTATCTGTGTATTCAAAATGCCATCAATAAAATGCATCTGTGTTCGTTGTCCATAGCATACGCCTGCCCATACCATAACCCCACCGCCACCATGGGCCACTCGATCCACAACATTGACATCAGCAAACCGCTCATCCACACAATGCCATACATGCTGTCTGCCACCTGCCCTGTATAATGAAAACCGGGATTCATCTGTGAAGAGAACGCCTCTCAAGTGCCAGGTACAATCGAATGTGAGCATTTGCCCACTCAAGACGGTTAAGACAACAAACTGCAGTCAGGTCGAGACCCCAATGAAGACGATGAGCATGCAGATGAGCTTCCCTGAGACGGTTTGTGCAGAAATTCTTTGGTTATGCAAACCGATTGTTGCAGCAGCTGTCCGAGTGGCTGGTCTCAGACAATCTTGGAGGTGAAGATGCTGGATGTGGAGGTCCTGGGCTAGTTTGGTTACACGTGGTCTGCGGTTGTGAGGCCGGATGGATGTACTGCCAAATTCTCTGAAACGCCTTTTGGAGACTGCTTATGGTAGAGAAATGAACATTCAATTCAAGGGCAACAGCTCTGGTGGACATTCCTGCTGTCAGCATGCCAATTGCACGCTCCCTCAAAATTTACAACATCTGTGGCATCGTGCTGTGTGATAAAACTGCTCATTTTAGAGTGGCCTTTTATTGTGGGCAGCCTAAGGCACACCTGTGCAATAATCATGCTGTTTAATCAAATCAACATCTTGACATGCCACACCTGTGAGGTGGATGGATTATCTCGGCAAAGGAAAAGTGCTCACTAAAACAGATTTAGACAGATTTGTGAACAGTATTTGAAAGAAATAGGCCTTATGTGTACATAGAAAAAAAAGTTGTAGATCTTTGTGCTCAGCTCATAATAAATAATAGGGGCAAACACAAAAGTGTGTGTGATAGATATATATATATTTTTTTTTTTTTTTTTTAAATAATCTCTCTGTATAGTGAATTAACTGATTAAATGCACCCCCCCAATGTCTGTCTCAAAAAATGATACTTTTATTTGGCTACAGTGTTGCATGATTAATAGGTATTCAAAATGTGACAGTAATTAAAACAAAAATAAAGCACTCCCATCTCCTCGTGCTAATGTGAATGCACGCGTTGGTCCCAAACGCATACGTAAATGGCGATCGCACCACACATGAGGTATTCCTGCAAACGTCCTAGCAAGAGCCATAATTCTAGAACCAGACCAGAACCAGAACCAGACCACAAGCATTCAATCGTGGGCAGCTATTGAATGGGAAGCCAAATTGACATCTTTACCATCAAAAAATGTCTTAATATTCACTGGTATGAAATGTGCCAGGATGACAGAGGGTACTAGCGCCCTTACCTGAGGCTAAAGGTAGGAGGGCTGAAACCAAGGGGGTCCTGGGAACTGCTGATTTCCAGGGAATGGTGCGTACCTCTGGGGCTGGGTGGTTTTCCAAGACCCTGACCCTGGTTCGCAACTCGTGACAGGAGGTTGCCAATGAGCTCAAGGTGGTGTGTGTGTGTGTGTGTGTGTGTGTGTGTGTGTGTCTGTCTATAGATGGATAGATAGCCCTCTACCATAGATAGGTGCTAGAGAGGATTTTGTAAGGGAAACTATCAGTGCAGGTAAATTTGGGTAGGCCTGCTTGTTTTGATCTGGGGGGCAGGGAGTGGTTAGTGCAGCAGTGGGTGTGACCACCTGTGCTTTAGTTCTGAGGCTCCTCCCCTGCTTCCTGGAAGAATGTTCTGGAAGAGGGGCAGGGCCTAGGAGTGGAGTGGCAGGCAACTCATGTGAGGAGCCCTGACCAATCCCCAGCTGAAATTGGCAGGGGGCTGGCCTCCCATATAAGATGAGATAACAGGCCACTGGGGCGAGTTGTTGGCCGGGAGAAGTGGAGAATGGAGTACTAGGCAGCAGCAGGGGCCCCATCCCCATCTGGGGTGAGGGTGGGGGAGGTTGCGAGGCCTAGTGGAGGAGCTCGGGAGAGCTGGGAGGGAACTTCATCTTTACACGGTCATGGATGAAGTGTTCTGGAACAGAGAGGCTGGAGAAGCTCCCTGAACGTATGTCCAGGTAAAGTACTCCATCATGGACTTTGGGCAGAAGAAGTTAGGTGAGTGGACCATAGTAGAGTTCTGGATGAGGTATGCCAGGGGAGCTGGGTGCGAGGCCAGAGGAGAGACTGTGGGGAGAGTGTCAAATTGCTGTGGCCTGAGGGTGCGGGATTTGCAGGCCCAACTAGCTGGGAGTAGTAGTTCATCAATCAGCACATGCTACTAAATTACTAGGCCGCCGGAGAGAGGTACTGCAGGCCTCTGGCCTAGTAACAGTGCAACCAATTCTAGCCAGCAACTGAGACTGTTCAGAGTGGTCTCTTTTGTCAAGAGGATGTGACAGGAAGAGTAATTATCTACAGTGGAAGTTTGTGCAGGAAGGTGGAAGTCCTGGGAGCAACAGTCTGCAGGAGATGCGCAGAGGAGGAGAAATGGCCTGCATGGTGTTATGCAGGGGAAGCGTCTGTAGATATAATGTGTACATCAGATACTTCACGGCTCAACCTTTCGTTCTAATTCTTTAAAATGATGGCAAAGCAATTTGTTCTATGGGCATCCCATATTTCCTTTCTCCCAACCAAGTTATATCCCTTAATAAACAAAACAAAAAACAACGCAAATGACTGTTCATTGTCTCAGAAGTAGGGATGAGCTTCGAGTTCGAGTCGAACTCATGTTCACATGTACACATTGGCTGTTCGCAAGTTCGCCGAACAGCGAACAATTTGGTGTGTTCACGGCAAATTCGAATGCCGCGGAACACCCTTTAAAAGTCTATGGGAGAAATCAAAAGTGCTAATTTTAAAGGCTAATATGCAAGTTATTGTCATAAAAAGTGTTTGGGGACCTGGGTCCTGCCCCAGGGGACATGGATCAATGCAAAAAAAAGTTTTAAAAACGGCCGTTTTTTCAGGAGCAGTGATTTTAATAATGCTTAAAGTCAAACAATGAAAGTGTAATATCCCTTTAAATTTTGTACCTGGGGGGTGTCTATAGTATGCCTGTAAAGGGGCGCATGTTTCCTGTGTTTAGAACAGTCTGACAGCAAAATGACATTTTGAAGGAAAAAAACTCATTTAAAACTACCCGCGGCTATTGCATTGCCGACAATACACATAGACGTTCATTGATAAAAATGACAAGAACTGTCAGACGAGGAGCGCCGTCACACAGCGGGAGTCTCCCTCCATGCCAGCGTGGGTGCGGAGCGGGCCGGAGAAGAAGGGAAGAGCGGGAGCCTATATATATATATATATATATATATATATATATATATATATATATATATATATATGTGTGTATATGTGTGTATGTATATATATATATGTATTAGGCCCCCTTGAACTTTTCAACCTTTTGCCACATTTCAGGCTTCAAACATAAAGATATACAATTTTTATTTTTTGTGAAGAATCACCAACAAGTGGGACACAATTGTGAAGTGGAACGAAATCTTTTGGATTTTTGAAACTTTTTTAACTAATAAAAAAATGAAAAGTGGGGGGTGCAAAATTATTCGGCCCCCTTGCGTTAATACTTTGTAGAGCCACCTTTTGCTGGGATTACAGCTGCAAGTCGCTTGGGGTATGTCTCTATCAGTTTTGCACATCGAGAGACTGAAATTCTTGCCCATTCTTCCTTGCAAAACAGCTTGAGCTCAGTGAGGTTGGATGGAGAGCGTTCGTGAACAGCAGTTTTCAGCTCTTTCCACAGATTCTCGATTGGATTCAGGTCTGGACTTTGACTTGGCCATTCTAACACCTGGATAAGTTTATTTGTGAACCATTCATTTTGTAGATTTTGCTGTATGTTTGGGATCATTGTCTTGTTGGAAGATAAATCTCCGTCCCAGTTTTAGGTCTTTTGCAGACTCCAACAGGTTTTCATCCAGAATGGTCCTGTATTTGGCTGCATCCATCTTCCCCTCAATTTTAACCATCTTCCCTGTCCCTGCTGAAGAAATGCAGGCCCAAACCATGATGCTGCTACCACCATGTTTGACAGTGGGGATGGTGTGTTGAGTGTGATGAGCTGTGTTGCTTTTACGCCAAACATATCGTTTTGCATTGTGGCCAAAAAGTTCGATTTTGGTTTCATAGGACCAGAGCACCTTCTTCCACATGTTTGGTGTGTCTCCCAGGTGGCTTGTGGCAAACTTTAGATGAGACTTTTTATGGATATCTTTGAGAAATTGCTTTCTTCTTGCCACTCTTCCATAAAGGCCAGATTTGTGCAGTGTACGACTGATTGTTGTCCTATGGACAGACTCTCCCACCTCAGCTGTAGTTCTCTGCAGTTCATCCAGAGTGATCATGGGCCTCTTGGCTGCATTTCTGATCAGTCTTCTCCTTGTCTGAGCTGAAAGTTTAGAGGGACAGCCAGGTCTTGGTAGAATTGCAGTGGTCCGATACTCCTTCCATTTCAAAATGATCGCTTGCACAGTGCTCTTGGGATGTTTAAAGCTTGGGAAATCTTTTTGTATCCAAATCCGGCTTTAAACTTCTCCAACAGTATTACGGAACTGCCTGGTGTGTTCCTTGGTCTTCATGATGTTCTCTGCGCTTTCAACAGAACCCTGAGACTATCACAGAGCAGGTGCATTTATACAGAGACTTGATTACACACAGGTGGATTCTATTTATCACCATCAGTCATTTAGGACAACATTAGATCATTCAGAGATCCTCGCTGAACTTCTGGAGTGAGTTTGCTGCACTGAAAGTAAAGGAGCCAAATAATTTTGCACGCATCACTTTTCAGTTTTTTTAATTGCTAAAAAAGTTTAAAATATCCAATAAATTTCGTTCCACTTAACAATTGTGTCCCACTTGTTGGTGATTCTTCACAAAAAATTAAAATTTTATATCTTTATGTTTTGAAGCCTGAAATGTGGCAAAAGGTTGAAAAGTTCAAGGGGGCCGAATACTTTCGCAAGCCACTATAGATAGATCCTTTTTTTTTTTTTTTTTTTTTTTTTTTTTTCCTTTGGGGATATTGCCTTGCATAGATTTGTAATGTTATTTGTCATGGATTGCAGAAAGCTATGCAAGGCAATCTCCCCAAAGCAAAAGCAGGTTCTTCAGTAGCTGTGCCGTCACTGGCGGCTCCGGTGTGCAGCGCAGGAGTGACATCATCGCGGCTCCGGGCAATCAGTGCCGGAGCCCGCAAACCCAAAAATAACTCTGGGAGACATGTCGCCGGTCACAGCAGTGTGTGGGGACCGCTGGAACAGCGTCAATCTAAATCACTACATAACACAAACACCAGGTTAGTTTGGTGTTATGTCTATTTTATTAAACCTGCACTAACATATTCTCTCTAGACCTGTGCCTGATGGCTACATGCCTTCCTTTTGGCACTTGCTGAGGACCCCAGCAGTTATTGATTTTCTTGCTTAAATATTTGGGGATAGTGAAGGAAAATTTCCATTTAACTGGTTCCTACTGGCTAGATTAGGTTTATTTCTTTCAAATTTCCTTACTTTTTTCTGAGATCTTTAATAATAGATTTTGTGGAAAGTGATATCAAATGTGATTCCCGTCAGTTTTTACAGTGGCTGCATGGAGTCCTGATTTGTAAAGGAACTCTAATTATGGTAAGCTTTAGCAGTCAATTACATGTTTTTGGTCTTTGACATGACTTGTAGCTGGTCTGCAATCTGACCATCTCCTGTTGCATGTCCATTCCTTGTCTGTTTTTCTGTAGCATTACATGCATTGAACATTATACAGTCCATTGGTGATATCAGGGTTCGCACTTGAGGCTCCCAATATCAAGTAATTTGACCTCTACTGTTCTACAGTTTATACAAAAAAAATGCCTGTAATGACAGTAAAAGGCTAAAATTGTGTCTTTTTTAAGGTATGACACATCTAGAACTGTTTTTACCCCAGATCTTCTTACCATAGGGGATTGCTTTAGAAAGCTAATGGAAGTGTGCACATGCTGCTGAACAAAAATGAGTTGCTTACTAGGGGCTCATGTGTGCTTTTCTCACCCCTGGACAATCTAGACTCCCACTTTATATTACCATTTTATACTGGCCTGAAACCTAAAAATGTGCTATAACCTGGGCATATCTATACTTTCCTTGTGCCGTTGCGGTGTCTGTGTTTTTTTTATTTTGTTTTTTTTAAACCATGAAGGAGGAGTCATGAGTACGTGCATGCACTCACTTTGCCCATTTTAGATCTATTTTTTTTTTTATGAGTCCTTTGAGGAAAATACTACTTTACTGTGAGCCAGATGTATTGTTTCATTCCGGTATTGTGTGGATGTGAGCCCAGATGTTGATGCAATGGTCTTATTCCCTAGGAGACTAATAATTCTAATTGGTCCTTAATTATTATTCAGGATAACAATGGACTCCACGTCAGAGGTAATTGGTAGCATGTTGCACTCTTAATGACCCTGTTACTATTGTGCATCTTTGTGGCTTGACCTTCTGTTTACAAAGTACATATTTACGTTCCTTTTAGCCAACATATCCTGGATCAGTTGCAGATTTCTTGGTCTGAAGCTGGTCATAAACCTCAGAGAATGATCAGCTGTACATTCATGATGTTACCAGCAATGTATTTTGCTTAAGCTACTCCATGAACAAGAATGTTCTGGCTGCAGGAGCGTTACTATTTAGCAGTAAAGGAGGAAAGATGAGGTGAGTGTAGACCATAACGGGGCAAATAACAGTCAAGGTTTTCCAACCTGGCCAATCTACAGGTCTGTCCATGGATATTCAATCATTGATAAAGCCAGCCTTAACTGATAGAATTGGGTTACTGTCATCTTATATCTATGGCCACATTTGCCGTACAGCACCCACAGTGCTCAGGAGGCTTGTGGGCAGTTCTTGGGAAAATGATTTCATGTGAATGATTGTCTGTTTCTTAATTAGAAGCTACTTTCATTTGCTATAGATTGTACATTTTGAAATTAGGCTTTCAGGTACAACAAACATGCACTCATGTTCTGTACAATTGTTTGACCATTTCAAGATGGGCAAAATAAAACAGGGAAATAATTTGGCCCAACAGAAAATGGCTATAATTTGCAATTCTGAAAATTAAAGTAAAATTCCAGGCAAAGCCTAACTAGTCTTGACACTGCTATCACCTATGCTGATAAACCACTGTAAAAAAGATGTATTAACTTGTCTATTTTTAGCCCTGGGCTGGGTCAAAGACAGCTTATGGGTGACATCACTGCTCCAGGCTTCAGCAGCCATTGTTGCTTTCTCTCTCCTTTCTCCAGCAGCCACTGCTGGCTGACACAGGATCAAGGCCACTGTTAGAAATCATAGGGCCCAGTACAGCCTTTCTGATGAGGCCCCCCAAAGCCTTTGACAAAAGGGTACAGTGGAACAGCGGCACAGACTTGATCCACCTATGCCCCAAAAATTAAAAAAGTCCCTCCTTTGCTCCAACTTTCTTGGCATCTCTGTTGACCTGATGGGGTCCAGGTGAATGAAATTTAAGCCCTGGTAAGCAAGCGTGAGTGGGGGTGCAATCTAGGAAAATTAATTTAGGAAGAAATGAACAATAAAGCTGCCCCAGGCCTCCCTGTTTAGCTGATGGGGCCTGGGTCCAGTATAACACGACTGGTTGTACTGTCTTATTAGCAGCCCTGCACTGGATCATGTGACTGTACTGGAGCAGGCTAAAATTAGGTTATTCTTTACAGTACATCTTTCTTACACAGGTTAGTTAGGCTAGGTGTTGAGAGGGGGAAGGGGACATTTTTTAAGACTATTTAGGTGGTAGCCTGGAATTCTACTTTAGTTATTTTCCTGTGAAGCTCATCTAGGAGAGAGCATTTTATACTAAAAATATCAGAGTGTCCATTTAACTTTCATGGGAGTTTTTTTTAATACCAGTTATTTTAATACAAGTTAATTGTAAAGCAATAATATGCATAATTGTAATTTATTGCCAAGGGATGTCCGATCTCTATTGTTTTTAATATTTTATTGGTGGCTTTTTTTTTAAATAAAAACTAAGCATAGAGTTTACAGACAGGCATTATCCCATGATAATCATCAGCTATAGTATTCTGCTTGTGTTGAATAGAATGTCAAAGATTGTTATATAGTTTAAACATAAACCTAAGTTTGCAAATTGATTAAATACTGTACATGAATTAACTGGAGTGCTTATCAATTGGCATTCCAGATAAAACATAAATTCAGTAAATATATGTACTAGTAAAAACATTCCATAAGGTTGGCATTGTAGCAGGAAATAAAGTATGTATACAGCAACATCCTTCTGTATGTTCCTGTTTGATCTGTACTTTTATGTAATTCCTTACCAGGAAGAGACTTAACCCAGATAACAGGGAGCCGATTTGTAAATTGTAACAATCCATGTGGACCTCAAACTTCCTGTTTCACTGCCTTTTTGTGTACGAAGCTCTATAGGGCAAGCTGATATCTTGCATACAAAATGAATAATATGTATCCCTGACTTTTATCCCTTATTGGGCTCTAAAAGAAAGAGGGAGAGCACTTTTTAGAATTGTTCTTTTTAATTGTAGTTGATCAATTTTGGGTGTAACAGCTGGATATTAAGAGCTTCCGAAGACTTCATCTTCACTATTCGAATTACAGTGGGATTCATCAGCTTTCCCACAGTCTATCTAGAGCCCCATTATGTTTAGTAAGGTTTATGTGTAGTTTCACTATAGTTACAGATCCCTTATTGAAAGTGTTTGTCTGGTTTCAAGTAGAACTATAAGCAAAACCCGACTTATGAACAGAAACCTTTTTAACTGCATAAGAACATGTCTAGCATTAGATAGTGCTGACTGCTTTTATATATATTTATACCATCTTTACCTTTTTAATCAGAAATTTTAATGCAACATTATCAGATATAAATTAAAAGTATATATTTTGCTTTAGCAGTATTTATTTAATTTATGACTCCAATAAATGAATAAGGCAACATCACAAGGTGTTTAACTTTGTTTTTGTTTTTTTTGTTTTTTTTTGAAGCCCAAATCTGAACTAGGATTCCTCTTACATGCTTTCCTAAGCCTACTGTGGAAGCTTTGTTCATATGCTACATTCAGGCTGTGTAACTGTTGAAAATTAACACAGGGTCTGCAAATGCTATGGCCAAGCCTAATATAAAGTATATGCTTAATTTATCTCTTTATTTTGAAAAATATATGCGATTTATCCTTACCAATTTAGAATAAGAAATATTCTATACTGGAGTGTTTGTGGCCTCATATTTGCTTAAGTTACAGCTTTTAGCACAAGGTTGCAGACTGGAAGTAATTCTGCATCCCACAACTTGAATCTTAATAAAGTGCTTGCAGTGATAACTGCAGTAAAGGTGAATGATGAATCATTTTCTGGAACTGTTCTCAGGACATTACAGGAGATCTGAAGGAGAACAGAAATTGTCTGTTCCCTTTGCAGAAGGCATTGTTGCTTTTAAATCTCTAGCTAAATAAGTTTATCAACCCTGTGCTGCAGAGAAAGCGTTACTGTAAACTTTTTTCCTTCCAAAAAGATGCCATGCCGATGGGTAGATTCAATAGTTTGCCTTTTCAGAAGGAGAAGTCAGCATTGGTGATCTATGCATTTTGGTCAGCATAGGTTTTCTTTTAATGATTTTGGCACTTCTATTTATTTTTTTATTAGTTTTTACTGCAAGCTTGCATTTGGTACAGGACAGATGAGTACAGAGTCCACTGAGCATACACAGACCAAAAGCATCCCATAAATATTGCGTACATCTACAAGAGATCGAACACAAAAAAAATCTAGAATTACAGCTGGTAAGTGTGCACTGAAGGCAATATCTAGTCTTAATACTACAATTGGTCTCACAAGACCAAGTAGTGTCTAGAGTAAGCATAGCAGAGAAGGATAAGAAAAAAGGGGAGCAAGAAGGGGAGGGGAGGAGGGGGTCAGATATTCGATAACTATCATATAGCAGAATTAAAACCCAAGTAGCAATGATAAGCCCTTATTTTATGTTTAGTAAAGTGTAGCACTAACCCTGAAGATGCCTTTGGCCTCTTTCCCTCTCACAGCCAGGCAAAAGTAACAAATTACTAAAACAGTATAGGAGTTTTTGTTTTTTAGTGTTTATTTTGGTAACATAGAATTTGGATAGGATTTAGGGGTACATGGGATGCCCAGAACTAAAGAAATTACAAACTCCAAACGGTCGATGACCTGCTAAAGTCTTTGGCATCTATAGTCCACACTGAACTGTGCTGCACAACAGTAGGGAGTGATGGTGCAGCTATAATGGGATACAAGTCCCAAAAAGTAATGCTGAATAGACAGTGACTGGCTATATTACACAGCACCTGGCTGCTTTAGGCCCAAACTTGGGGAGCTTCTGGCTGTCTTGCACTTCACTTAAGCTACCTCCAGTCCCACACATGTGGGGTATTGCACTTCACTATCCTTTTGAGTGTGTAGCTGGCTTGTACTCTGTCTCTAAGTTCTCCCATAATCCAGAAGGCTGCTGTGCTGGCCTTTTGCTAAACAGGCTGCTTCTGGCTTGGCTTGAAGTTTGCAGCTAAGCCTAGCTGAAACTGTAGTTCAATGATGTCCTGGAGCTCTTTCTCTCCTTCTATCCTTCCCTAGGGGGGCAGAGCCCCCAGCACAGTGGTCACCTATAGATAGCTGGACTCTACTCCCACACTGCCAGGCTTGAGTATATTTTTAGGCTGCTTCTCCACCTACTAAGCCTGCCTTTCCAGGGACTGGTGGAAGCTCCATGAATATTCAGGCTATAGCCTCTGTCCCTTCACCCACTATGTTCTAGAAATTTCCAGTGAGTTCCATAAGATGGGGAGGTAACAGAGCCACAGCCTGTGAAGCGCTGCCCAGTCTCCTAAACACAATCAACACATCCTCCTCTGCCTACAGGGGAGACAAACTAAATTTACCTACAGGAGCAATTGTGAGGGTGCTACAAGAGGAACTTGGAATATTGAGGCGGTGGTTTTAATCTCGAACCAACAAGCCCATATCTTGGTGTGGTGGCTGGGGAAAGAACCTGAGATACGAGTTCCTCCATTAGACAAATGTCATCTACTTTGCAAAGTTAATGGGTGGAGTAGATTCCCCCCCCAAAAAAAAAAAAAAAATAGGATAAGAGATTTAGCTGCATTCCACAGGTGTGGAGTATAATGGACTGCTTTTTATATTGGCTGGTAGATTCAGTTGTACAATGAAATACTGTTCAGTGGTCAGATTCAACTCTAGAACTCCTGTATTAAACCTATTACCTTAGCACTTCACACCAGTATGGTCAAATGAGTGGCCAATGCCACCATATATGAGTATGTGAAGCTTCCTCATCGCATTTTCTCCAACATAGAGAGGAGTAAGTAGGGAACATAAGGCCGAAATTTTATTTGGTGTGTAGTAAAATCTAGGTGGAAGTTTTGTAGTTCAGCAATTTTTCATAATGAGATGTGCGATAATTGAAGAATTTTTTGTCTTTCTGATCTGTAATGGCGAGTTGAAGGTCTGTCTGATATCCAGTAAGTGAGGTAATCTTGGTCTGCAAGGGTCATCATGCCAGGATAGCTTTTGTGAAACGCAGTGAGGCAGTCTTAGTTTGGAGCGAAACATAGATTCAACAGGGTTTAAATCCCTAAGGGACCCGAGAGGTTGAAGAAGTGAGCGGACAAAGGGGAAGGAGTGATGATGCCAGACATAAGGAGTATGAAGAATATCCCAAATAGACGAGGAGGATGAAGTTAAAGGTGAGGTTAAATGATGGGAGGGCTCTGTGGCAGCGAAGGATAAATGGGATGACCGAGATCAACATTACACAAAATAAATTCCAGTTTCACCCACAATTTGGAGCCGCTGGCAATTATGGTCAAGGCCATGGCATGATAATACAGTTTAAAGAGGACCACATGGGAGATTCTGGGATGTTTCCCTTTTCATATGTAATTTGATATGCAAGATTTACCGTTAAGTGTAATTGGGTCACTGAATGTACTATTAACCTAAATCTGAGCAGTAGTGGAGGCATATAAGGCTGCAATCCTATGTAACATCTTTGGTCCCAAGCCAAAAAATCCAAGGGTAGTCCATAAACAATCCCAGTCTACCCTGTCAAACACATTTTTCAGTATACATAGAGAGGAAAAGGGTGGGCTGAGATTCGTTTGAACAAAGGAAATGAGAGTCCTTTGAGAATTATTTCTGGCCTCTCTGCCCAGTATAAAACCTGTCTGAAGTGATCCATCATTGGAGGAGGACACTGTTGGCCATTATCTTGCCATATAATTTAGTATCTACAGTATGTTTTAATAAGAAAATTGGGCAAAACTACCGCAGCAGGTGGTGGTTCTTACCAGGTTTTGGTATGACTGTAACCTGTTCTCAAAGATTTTGGGTGTAATACCTCCACACCCACAACAGAGTTTGCATAGGATGTTAAATGAGGAATTAAGACTTCATGGAAAGATTTAGAATACAGAGCCGTGAAACCAACTGGGCCAAGGACTTTGCCAGAGGGCATGTCTTTAAAGGCCTGGGAGAACTCTTCCTCAGTGAAATCATCTGTTTCTAGAGCCTTGACGACCGTTTTTAGGGAATTTTTAGCCTGGTTGGGTCAGTGCAGTATGTGGATGCGTCTGGTGTTGAGGAGGATAGCTCTCCCTGAAATGGATAAAAGTCGTGGTAGTATTCCCTGAAGTCCAGGGAAGCGGGCAAGCTGCCTACCTGGTTAATTGCCCCATTAGTAGAGGTTTTTACAGTACAATGTGAAATAGTCTTTTAACGCCATGGTAGATTAGGGATTTTATCTCCCTCTGCCCTCTTTTTTGAGTTAGGCGGTCTAAGTGGTATCTCTAGTGAAACAATTTGGATCTGTTCCAGATCTGCCACCTGTTTCAATAGCATAGTTAGTTGTCTATGTTCTTTTCATTCTGGAGCCTAGCTCAATAGGTTTTCCTTGCATGGTAGCTTTGTGGGCCTCCCATACAATGGATGGGGACACCTCAGGTGAAGTGTTATCTGTAAAATATTGAGTTGGAGCTTCAGACAATTGAGCTTGGTCAATTGGGGTCTGTGAGAAGTGAATCATTCTGCTTCCAATTATTCGGACAAGTAGACACCGTAGGAATGGTTATACATGCAATGACAGGGGCATAATGTGAAAGGGAGGTGACGCCAATCGATGTAGAACACAGGAGATAAGTGTAAATGGTCTATAAAAATAGTGTCAATCCTGGTGTAGGAGTTATGGGTTTTTGAAAAATTTGAATAGTCTTGTTCTTTCGGATATAAAGTCCATCTTGTGCTTATCAGTTGAGCTTTATTATGGCTTTTCCTAGTAAACGTTAGCTGTTTTAAAGAAAATTGTGGAATTCCCCGTGTGGTGTTGGATATAAAGTCATGTTGATATCCTCGGCTAAAATCTGCTATCATATTCTCCAGTGTCCTTGTGGAAGCCAATGGCAATTACTTTACTCCCCTTTTTATCCAAAATGGTATTACAACCTGACACTAACACGGCTAAAGTGTTGTGGAGGTGGAGTGTGACAACTGGGTTTATTGCAATGGCACAGGATGGATATTTGAGTTCACTGAAAATTTGGTGGCTCTTACCTGCAAAATTAGGATACAAAATATAGGATACTAGGCTGCCTCATCAAAACCTGTTGTAGCAGGGAGAGCCGCTACAGATGGACACAGTATTGGATCAAGTGAGTGCTCATGTGAGTATATTATACGAATATATTTAGTTTTTTGTTTGTCTTTACCTCCAATGCAGGGAATGCATTAGGGTAAAAATGTTTTAAGTTCTAGAACCACGTTAAGAAACAAGACTGCGTTCCTGAAGACCCCTAGGTACCAGTTGGTGTTTACACTAACTTTTTCTCATTCAGCAGCTGTCACTGAAACCTTCTGGAGCCTGGGGGCTTGTAAGAAAAAAAAATCCTTAGGACTGACTGTGTGCAAATAAGAAGTGTGCCTGCTGCAATGCCCTTCAATAGAAAGGTTGAACGCACCGAGTGGGGAGGGTAAAATTACAGAGCAACATTATTTATTTATTTATTTTTCTCTAAAAAGCACTGATGAGCAGATAAGACATTTTTGAGGGTGAGGTTCCTCTTTAATTCTGAAGTACTGTGCTGTCCCCTGAAAATGCTCTGGTTCTCCTTTTGTCAGTGAGCAGCTGCTGCAGGGAAGACAATGGAGTGCTGGCTACAGCTGGGCCATGGTACCCAATAAGTGATGTCACAGCTCTGGGAATTCGCAGCTGTTTTCAAACACCCCTGGACATTTACATCCACTTTCTGCTTATGCTTTTACCTCCCATGTTTTTCAATTGACTGGCTTTGAAGTGTGATTAATAGTCTCACTTATGCAAGCTCCTTAAACCCTTTTTTTAAATTTAAGCTGAGCTTAGCTGCTTTGTTAAACAAAAAACTTTTGAGCTTTTAAAGCTTGAGGTGAAACCTATGCCCACACTAGGTAGATAAATGACTCCTCCCTGTCCTGCCGCCTTTATACCAGACAGTACAGAGCCTTTTTTATTATGATTTATTTATTTTATTTTTTTATTTAATCCTGATTTATCAAGCTGCAATTGCACTTGGGATGTGCCATCGAGTGCTTAAAGCTGAACACCAGGCATTGTATTGCACACTTGCATTGGTCTAGCTTAGCACAATGCAAGAATGCATATCCCATAAACTAAGAATGTATTAAACCTTGCGCTATAGACAAAATGTGCTAAATAATTCGTAATTACAGCTGTTGCCCTCGAAGTGTGGCCAGCGCCACAAACCGGTGGTAGGGGGCGCTAGTGATAAAGTGCTATAAACATAATTGGTGAACACTTTTACCATATATGAAAACCATGCATGTTCAACCTAATAAACATTTCAAAGTGCACCGTGCTCAGTAAATGTGAATACAATAAATTTAATAAAAACAGTCCTTCTTCAAAAGTCCATAAAGACCATAATCTCAAATCATAACACTATCACCATAAGGCAGTAGTCTCTGCAGATTACACCCAATGTCGAATCAAATTTGAGGCGCATTCCGGTCACGTCACTTCCGGATCCCGAACTTCTGGTTTATTGTCCTATGGCATGGAATGCACACTGATCCACAAGTACAGGCTGGGCAGCTGATGGTTACTGCCTAGTGTCATATGCGGTTTTTCTTGGTGCCGGGAGAAGGTACTTTTGAATGTAAGCAGCCACTTTGTAATTTTGTTTTTATGGTATTTTAATAAACAATTTTACACTATGGGATCTTTTTATAACTTATTTTTAATGGGATACCATGGTGGAGAGGAGGTTATATACCAAAAGGTTTCCTGTCACATCTCTATTGGCATCCAAGCAAGTCTAAAGACCCACAAACCAAGCTTTTCTGACCTTTTTAAGTAAAGAGGTCACATTCTTCTGGTGTGTGTAGGAAATCTTAATTTGACACATCGAGTGTAATCTGCAGAGACTACTGCCTTATGGTGATGGTGTTATGATTTGGCAATTTATCACTGCAGAATTTATGAACTTTGGAAGGACTGTTTTTATTTATTTATTGTATTCACATTTTACTGAGCATGGTGCACTTTGAAATGTTTAAGTTGAACATGCATTGTTTTCATGTTAAAATGGTTCACCAATTATGTTTATAGCACTTTATCACTAGCGCCCCCTAACACTGTTTCAATGTATATCCTATACCTGATGGGCCATTGGGGAAGCTAAAAACTGTTGTAGATGGCCCTACTGCAGTGATAACCCCTACCTTCTGGTCATGCTGGTGTTGTATTTTTGTCAGTGAATACAAGGTGTTCCCTGAATAGACCAGGTGGAAAGGAGGGGCAGTGATGTCACAAAAGCTGTAGTTCCTCACCACCTCCTTATTTTCTCTGTTGTGATACCCTACTTTAGAGTCCCTTTAGTGATCTCTAAAGTGGACCTTCAGTCATTTTTCATCTTTTCATTAAAGTGGTTGTATACCTTTTTTTTTTTTTTTTTTTTTTTTTTTTTTTATATTAACTTTTACCTACAGGTAAGCCTATAATATCTCCTAAACCTGTAAGGTTTAGGAGCTATTCCCCTCGCAATGAGCCGCTGACTGCAGCGGCGCATGCGCACAGGGGATTCTCGGCTGACAGCCCGGCAAACTCCGGAGCTTGCCGGGCAGAAGTCTCCCGCGCGCATGCGTGGGAGTGACGACATCGCGGCTCCGGCCACTCACAGCGCCGGAGCCGCGATACCCGGAAGATACGTCAAGGGGAGATGTCAGCTCCCTCGGCGTGGACCAGGTGAGATGCCGGCGCCTCGTTCTAAGGTAAGTATCTCATAATGGGCTAGTATGCCGTGCATACTAGCTCATTATGACTTTTCCCTTGCAGGTGTAGGAAAAAAAAAAAAGCGTATACAACCGCTTTAAATCTTCTGCCCTTGTTGTTTAAACTTTGTATAGTAAAACATATTTTTTTTTTCTCTGCCAGTAAATACCTTTTTATAAAGCCCACTTCCTGTTTGTCTGGAAATAAGCCTAGGCTTATGACATCATGCACAGCTCTCTAACTCTCGTGAGAGTTTGCCAGGAAGGGAGGGAGGATGAGTCCTAATAGGGCCAATGAGAGCTGCAGAGTTGGAGGTGTGTGTCTGTGTAAATCCAGGAAGTGAACAGGCAGCCGCTTCAGCTACCCACAGTTAAAATGGTTGCAGCAAGACTCGGTGGAGGGAGATTTCTGTAGCATAAATAGCAAGTACAGAATCACAGTATGTATAAAATATTATGCAAATTGGTTGGGGGGAAGCTTCAGTATGGCAAAGATGTTTATATCACAAATTGTGAGCAGACTGCAGTAGTATTAATTGCTCCATAGTGCCTGCAGCCACATTAAACATTCTTTAAGACAAGACCACCCCCCAAATTGACCGAAGTCTGGCAAATGTGCATTTTCATTTAAAGGAAAACTGCATAATATTTAGTGATGATTTTTTTTTTTTTTTTTTTTTTGATAGAGCACCCATGATAAGATTTAGAGCAACATTTCTTGTAATTATCTGAGCACGCAGCAGCTGTGTACAAAAGTAAAATGGACACCTGTTGTAGGTGTCGGTGAGTTTTCTGGCCACTATTGCTCCATGAACTCTTTGCATGGTCAGTGTCAGGCTGTGTTGTTGCACCGGGTTCTTTTAGAAGTTTTTGTAGACACGGGTGAGCTTTCCAGCTGCAGGATAACCATTCTTGGATGGTAGTCTACTCCAATATATAGATAGAGCTATTTAATGTTCTCACCCACAGCAGGCTAAATTATACAATATAAGGATAAATCAGATCAGCTTGTCACTTTTATAGCAGCTACGTTGCGGAAAATGCTTCTCGTTTTGCAGTATTCATTTTCTTCTGTAATATTTGTTGTAACAGTTTTGCTCATTTGTATTTATGTCTTGAAATATTTTTTTAGCCTTTATTCTTTAATAGAAAAAATACCTACTGAAATATTCTTTAGACAAAACCTCTTGCTCCCGGGGCTTTTTACTCTCGGAACATTTTTTTTTTCTGAAGATGTCTCTGCACCATATATATGCTAGCTTTTATGATTTACCCTAACCTATGATTATAGAGAATTTCGTTTTTTGCGGGGGAAGGGGGGCCAGACAGAGCTGTTTTTGGATACAGGATTTGTATATCACCAACTTTTACAATATTAAGGGAGACAATACAGCATCAATATAAGAGGGTAAGGCCCACTTGAGCTTACAGTTGAATAGGGAGGTGGTATAGTGGAACAAAAGGTAATAACTGAGGGATGAACTGATGGGAGGAATAGATTTAATTTTAGCTGAAGGCAGGATAGCTTTCCCTGAAAAGACAAGTTTTCAGGGATCGTCTAAAAGTGGACAGAGTAGGAGATAGCCAGATTGGGGTAGGGGATAGATATATATATCTATATCTATGTATGTGTGTGTATATGTATGTATGTATGTGTGTGTGTGTGTGTGTGTGTGTGTGTGTATATATGTATGTATATATATTCTCAAAAGTGAGTGCATACATAGCGCCCTCTAGTGTGCTAGAAGTATAGTGCTATGTTTTTGGAAAGAGGTAAATTTCCAGGCTTGGCTGGCAGCCAAGCCTGGGTGTGTTTTGGGTTAGGAGTGACTCAGACTCGACTAATGCACTTGTTTAGGGGGAATGTGCATGAGGACGTGATGTTCTCTTGTTTGGGGCAGGGCCTGACCATGGGCGCCGAAAGGGAGCGTGAGAGGGAGATCTGTGGGAGATCTGCGGTGTGAGAGGCTGTGATGTCCCACCTTATGACACCCGTGACCCTCATTTACCCCTGCTGACCCCTCATGCTGGATACTGGTTCAGAGTGAAGACATTCTTCTGAAACTCCCTTACTTTTTCCATGATCCAGCGAATGTTGGCAATTTGATTACTAGTTCCTCTGCCTCTTCGAAAACCAGCTTTTACTTGTGGTAGCTCTCGGTTTACATGCTGCTGAAGCCTAGCTTGTAGAATTTTCAGCATAACCTTGCTAGTGTGTTGGATGGGTGCGATCATACGGTAGTTTGAACATTCTTTGGCGCTGCCTTTCTTTGGTATGGGAATGTAAATGGACCTTTTCAAGTCCTGTGGCCATTGTTTGAGTTTTCCAAATTTGTTGGCATATTGAGTGCAGCACTTTAACAGCATCATCTTTTAGGTCTTTGTGACCCCTTTCACACTGAGGGCGTTTTGCAGGCGCTATAGTGGTAAAAATAGCGCCTGCAATCCACCCTCAAACAGCTGCTCCATTGTTTCCAGTGTGAAAACCAGAGGGCTTTCACACCGGAGCGGTGCGCTGGCAGGGCGTCAGGAAAAGTCCTGCCAGCAGCTTCTTTGGAGCGGTGAAAGAGCGGTGTGTTTACCGCTCCTCCACTGCTGCTCCCCATTGAAATCAATGGGGCAGCGCTGGGATACCTCTGGCAAAATGCCGCCATTGCGGCGCATTGCAGGCGGTTTTAACCCTTTCTCGGCCGCTAGCGGGGGGGTAAAAGCGTCCCGCTAGTGGCCGAAATGCGCCGCAAATCCGACAGAAAAACGCAGCTAAAAATAGCGGCGTTTTACTGCCGACGCTATAGGCGGCTCGGTGTGAAAGGGGTCTAAATAACTCAGCTGGGATACCATCACTTCCGCTAGCTTTGTTATTAGCTATGCTTTCTAAGTCCCACTTGACTTCACTTTCCAGGATATCTGGTTCAAGGTCATTGTGGTTATATGGGACATTCGGATCCTTCTTGTATAATTCTTCTGTGTATTCTTGCCATCTCTCTCTCATTTTTGTCTGAAGACTCTGAAATATTATGGAGAATTATCAAACTTAAAAATCTTTCTAAATCAGAGATTATAAACCTAAACGTAAATGGGAAGAATGGTGCCTACAGCAAGAATTTAAATTCACTTGGAAGCATAGGTGTGCGCAGCCTAATGCATTAGGATGTGCACCCTTAAGCTCAAACACACATGAATGTGTATGTATCAACATATATATGACCCACACATTGATCTCCCTGCTGGCACAGTGAAAGAGAAGAGCATAAACACTTATCTTATGGCAGAACCGGTAAGAGGGAGATCTTTCCCATGTTCCTGTTGCTACACAGAACGATAACACTAATGCACATGGGGTGATAAGGGTGTGCCTGGGCACACCTGGCACACCTTGTGCGCACGCCTATGCTTGGAAGACAGAATTAAAATATTTAGGAATAAGATTAACATCACCCCCAAGGAAATTATACCAGGTAAATTATATCCCATTACTAAATTAAATAAAAATGGAAATAAGAAAAAAAATAGCAACAAGGCTCCTCTCATGGATAGGACGAATAAATACCATAAAGATGGTAATGGTACCGAAAATTGTGTACAAATTCCAAATGTTGCCTATTCCCCTACCTTTTTAAAACATTACAATTATAATAACTAAGTTCATTTGGCAGAATAGGAAACCGAGAATCGAATTCTCGGTATTAGGGAGAGACAAGGCAAGGAGGGCTAAAGGTGCCAGACTTTAAAAAATATTATGCGTTGTTAATATCAAGTAATGGAGTGGACAAGGGAGAAAAATGAAAAAAGATGGGTACAAATTGAGAACATAATGAGTGATACACGTTTGGGTAGAATCATTGAGGTAGATCCCACCTCAATACAGAGCACTGGGTGAGATTTCACATGTAACTAGAAAAGCTACAATTTCTGGGGACTTTGTGAAAAGTGTTCTTGCCTCTACAACTGGAGTGGGTGGAGTGGCTTGAGTAACTGTTGTGTGGTTGGAGTTGCTGGAGTAATTGTGAAAAGTGTTTAAAAAGCTTAATATTTTAAAAAGTATAAATAGTAGTAAAAAAGTTGAGGAAGCCCCATCATTAGCTAAAAGAGCTTAACATTTTTTTCAAAAATGATTTTTTTTTTCATGGGGTGGTCATTAATGTTTTGGCTGATCATGGGGTGGTCATAACTTTTTGGCTGATCATGGGGTGGTCATAATGTTTTGGCTGATAATGGGTGGTCATAAATTATTTGGCTGATCGTGGGGTGATCATAATGTTTTGGCTGGTCATAATGTTTTGGCTGGTCATAATGTTTTGGCTGGTCATAATGTTTTGGCTGATCATGGGCTGGTCATAATGTTTTGGCTGATCATGGGCTGGTCATAATGTTTTGGCTGATCATGGGCTGGTCATAATGTTTTGGCTGATCATGGGCTAGTCATAATGTTTTGGCTGATCATGGGGCGGTCATAATGTTTTGGCTGATCATGGGGCGGTCATAATGTTTTGGCTGATCATGGGGCGGTCATAATGTTTTGGCTGATCATGGGGCGGTCATAATGTTTTGGCTGATCATGGGGCGGTCATAATGTTTTGGCTGATCATGGGGCGGTCATAATGTTTTGGCTGATCATGGGGCGGTCATAATGTTTTGGCTGATCATGGGCTAGTCATAATGTTTTGGCTGATCATGGGGCGGTCATAATGTTTTGGCTGATCATGGGGCGGTCATAATGTTTTGGCTGATCATGGGGCGGTCATAATGTTTTGGCTGATCATGGGGCGGTCATAATGTTTTGGTTGATCATGGGTTTGTCAACTTTTGTCACCTCCCACTCTAGTTTTGAACACTTCGCCATTCATTCCTATGGGACCAATTTTGCCGCAAAAACGACGATTTTTCGTGAACCATTCCACAAAGTAATAGCACAACAATCGGGAACAATCCGCACGTTTCGATATATTACTGTCTATGTAGTGTAAAAACTGTGGGAGGAGTTAGGGTGGTAAATTTGGCTATAATAAGAATAATATATATGTGAGATAACAGTAAGTGGTCTTGCTATGCAAGAACACTTAATGACACGAAATGTACTTAGAATATGGGATCTAATACATAAACAAAGTAAATGGGAATATAATTCTCCACTAATATTATTTGAAATTATTAGATTGGAAAATGAAAATGCACAATTAACCGTTCAGCCCTGGAAAATTTTACCCCCTTCCTGACCAGAGCACTTTTCGCGATTCGGCACTGCATCGCTTTAACTGACAGTTGCGCGGTCGTGTGACGTTGCACCCAAACAAAATTGACATCCTCTTTTTCCCACAAATAGAGTTGTCTTTTGGTGGTATTTAGGGGTGCAACGGATCGTTGCCGATCCGTGATCCGTACGGATCACCCTCCGCGGATCGGCACACCCGCGATCCGCGGATCGGCACACCCGCGATCCGCGGAGCACTTTTCGGGCCTCAGCCATAGGAAAGGCCCCGGCTTCGGCCTAGCTCCGGAGCGGCGGCCATCTTGGTACACCCGGAAGTGGCCGCTGTCTCGACAGGAAGTGACATTTCGTCGCCGCCATCTTGCTACACCCCACACTCCTGCACAGTACAATAATGATAGAGTGAGAAGGGGGCAAGCGGACATCTTGTTACACCCACCGGAGTTTTACATTTAAAAGCCATTTTCAACACAAAACTGAGCTTATATGCACAAATACTGTATTTATGCATATAAGCTTGGTTTTGTGTTGAAAATGGCTTTTAAATCTAAAACTCCAGTGGGTGTAACAAGATTTGTGTGTTTTTTTTTTTTTTTGTTTTTTTTTTTGTTTTTTTTATGCTGATCCGAGGATCGATCCGATCCGTGACTCTGATCCGAGGATCGATCCGATCCGTGAGATTTTTGATCCGTTGCACCCCTAGTGGTATTTGATCATCTCTGCGGTTTTTTTTAAAAATTTATTTATTTTTTTGAGCTATAAACAAAAAAAAGCGACAATTTAGAAAAAAAACGCAATATTTTTTTGCTATAATAAATATCCCCCCCCCAAAAAAATAAATATATATTTAAAAAAAATCCTCCAGCTGTTGCAGAACTACAAGTCCCATCATGCCTCTGCCTGAGAGAGTCCTGCTTGTAACTGTCAGCCTTGCAATGCCTTAATGGGACTTGTAGTTTAGCAACAGCTGGAGGGTCTGCAAGTTTGAGACCCCTGGTTAAACACTAGGGGGTGATCAAGGGGTTAAATGTGTCCTAGGGAGTGATTCTAACGGGGGGGGGGGCTCACTACAACATGACAGAGATCATGGCTCCCGATGACAGGGAGCAGTAGATCTGTCATGTTGCTAGGCAGAACAGGGAAATGCCTTGTTTACATAGGCATCTCCACGTTCTGCCGCTCCGTGACACGATCGCAGGACACCGGACATCGAGTCCACGGGACCCACGGGCACAATCACACAGTACGTGTCGTGCGTGTGCCCTCTAGCCCCACAAATTAAAGGGGACATACAGGTATGCCCATTTGCCCACCACTGCCATTGTGCCGACGTTTATCAGCGTGCGGCGGTCTGCAAGTGGTTAAAGTGCCCCTTCACTGCACTGCAAATGGTCCAGATATGACTTTATTCCAGTAAGTCACAGGGACAATCAATAGACATTTTAAGGGTGCAAGAACTCTCCCTGCATCAGGGCATGATTGAAAGTAATGTGAGTAGACTAGTAATGTATTTGACCTTCTAATGGTATTTCAGCCGGTGTGATTTATAAGCACAGGTTTTGTCAGCAACTAATTTGGCCTACCCAAAATGCTTTGGATACCCCTTTGGATTGTCCACTGTGTTTTTATTGGCGTAATGTAATATCTGGACAGTGGTGGTGTGTATAATTTAAATTTTTGTTAATTATACTACAAGTCAAGGAGACTGTAGAGTCACCCTGGGGTGTAGAAACCACCTGCCTGGGAGCCAGATTATGTACATCAGCATCAAAACTTTAAAGCGTACCTCCACTTTTGTTGAGAAAAAAACATTCCCCTCTGGGTGATCTATGTACACTGCAAGGATTATAACAACCTTTGCTGCAGATTCCTACCCTTCTTTTTTTTTTTTTGTTCTGAGGTAATCCATGTGTGTTTGTCCTAGCGCACTAATGAGGAAATCTGCTGAGCCTGCATCCCTTTAGACGTGTTCCTATTGAAAGTATCTCTCCAAAAATGACATTTTTGTTGCAGGGGATGCCTGAAATTTGACTTGAATCTTTAGGCAGACTTCTGGGAAAATTGGTGAGCCAATCACACAAGCAGGAAATGTTTCTGGAGAGTGGTCAGTACACACTCTGTGTACAGAACAACTCCATGTAGCCATATTGCAATGCATTCTCAGAAAATTACAGTGGCTGCAGCTTGAAAAGGAAAGTTAAATTTTAATAACATTCAATTACAATATGATTAGTAATGATTTATACAGGCAGTCCCCGAGTTAAAAAAAAACCTCCGACTTGTAAACGACTCCTACCTACGAACGGGAGGCGGTTTAACGTTCTGCGCATGCGCGGCCAGTTTTTGTCGGTGGGCACCTTGGAAAACATCGGAAAATGACATCTGTGCATGCGCGGCTACTTGACGGAACATCGGAAAACGACGTCTTTGCCATTCTGCGCATGCGCTTCTGACTTACGAACATTTCCGACTTGAGAACAAACCGGCAGTCCCTAACCCGTTCTTAACTCGGACTTCCTGTATGCGCTATATTATTTCTTTGTGATCTGAATAAGAGCGCTACCTCGTGCTATACTAATGAATCATTAACATAAAAAACATAATAAATATAACCATAACTGATATATACAGTAATAGTAGTGATAATAAAGTCTATAAAAATTTAAAATAAAGTTTGTGAACTTCAACTTTGCAGTGCAGCCTTAAATTATTCAAATGTGCAAATGAAAGTGCCAAGTGCTGAAAAGATCTGTGCAATCCGTGCTCCTCTGTGTGTGCCCTCTCACTCACCAGAAATCCAGGACTCCCATGACTGAACTGACTGCACTGCAAAGTTGAAGTTCACAAACTTTATTTAGAATTTTTATGGACTTTATTATCATTACTATTACTGTATATTATGGTTATACTATGTTTTTTTTTTTAATGTTAATTGATTAGTATAGCACGAGGTAGCGCTCTTATTCTGATCACATATTTAAAGGCATGTGCACTTTTGAGAGCAGCAAATTACTTAGTTCACACTTCATTAATTTGTTATCTTTTATTTGAAGTCGTCACACTTAGCACAGGAATCCACAGGTGTGTTACACACATCCACTTACTCATCCATCATTTTTTTCTTTATTTGCAAATTTATTTTTTTTTCCCACGAAGTGGCGTTGCCCTTAAAGATAACGCACTAATAAGAGAACCTTATTGAATCAGCGCTTTTTCTCCACTCTACTCAACTATGAACTTTATTTTTGTCTCGCACTCTATTCCATAGCTGTATTGTTGCCAAGGGGGTACTTTTACTTTGAACAAACATGTCAATAGTCATGTACATTGCTGTGGACCATATAAAACCATATGTGTATATCTGCGTTTTCAATTTGCACAGTTTTATATGGATTTTAAGTGGGAAATGTGTAAAAAATTAAAAAAAAAAGTCAAAATTGGACAGATCCTGTATATACCAAACATTGCCACCTAGCAATTTGTGGTTTTTGGTTATCAGACAGATTACTGTGGCAAGCTTATGTAAAATGACCATCTTTCCACAGATTTGGCAAGGTTCAAAGCCATATGGTACCTCTTACCAATGTAGCCCTTTCTACTTCATGTATTACAGTTTTCATGCATGCAACTTCCCAGATACCTTGCTTCTCTTTTGGTTTCCCTGCAGGTATGAAGGTCGCGTTACATGATGTGTTCAATATGTAAAACCTGGAGCTTAGATAATTCAATAGGCCTTTAGAAGCCTTTCCACACTACTAAATATTGGGTTGGGTTCTCTAAGCCAGTGTTTCTCAACTCCAGTCCTCAAGGCGCCCCAACAGGTCATGTTTTCAGGATTTCCCTCAGATGAAACAGCTGTGGTAATTGCTAAGGCAGTGAAGCTGATCAAATCACCTGTGCAAAATAATGGAAATCCTGAAAACATGACCTGTTGGGGCGCCTTGAGGACTGGAGTTGAGAAACACTGCTCTAAGCCAATGTTTCTCAACTCCAATACTCAAGTACCCCCAACAGGTCCTGTTTTCAGTCTTTCTATTTTGCACAGGTGATTTGATCAGTTTCACTGCCTTAGTAATTACCACAGCTGTTTCATCAGAGGGAAATCCTGAAAACATGACCTGTTGGGGGTACTTGAGGACTAGAGGTGAGAAACATTGCCCTAAGTCAGGAGTAGCCAACCTCAGCCCTCCAGCTGTGGTGAAACTACAAATCCCGTCATGCCTGTGATTGTCAGGATCTTGCAATCTCTCATGGGACTTGTAGTTTCGAAACAGCTGGAGGGCCGAGGTTGCCTGCCCCTGCCCTAAGCAGTCTCCTGAATGCTAAGAGGTATATTTCAACTAGTTGTGTCCCAAACTTCCTGTCTAGCTTGTTTGAATATACTGTATACTTACAAAATGCAAAGGTTTGTTCTGCTTGTTCAAGCATTGCAATAGTGGGATCATGATCTACAGATATGTCAAGTGGTTAATTTGCAGGCAAATATAAAAACGTTGTCGTTCTTGGCACCATTATGTAGTGTGTACATGTACCTAAGCCGTAGACTTCTCGTCAATTGCTAGATTCTCTAGCTAGACAAGATTCTAACGGCACCAAACTTTGTACACACCAAGATGAGTCGTGCAGATATAACCTTTTGTGCTGCTCCCAGTTTAACCCAATGTTAACCAAGAAATACTACATTTCTCTGCTTGTACACATTCATGTGTAAGAAAATGGTACAGGCAACATTAATTTACATTTTTGTTCTATTAAATGCATATGAATACATTCAGTCACTATAGAGATTGATATGCTTGGCATCAAAGCGCATCTATAATGTATTCAATGTAAACCAATACTGCATTTTCAACTGTATATTTTGTGCCACACACTATTAGTTTTGTAGTATGACCTGTTTGGTTTTGAAAATCATAGTATGAAGCTCTGTTGGTTCTTCCTGTTGGTTTTAAAGCATATTGTGACATGGGGGTTGGTTAGCTAAGAGTGGGAGATGCATTTTAGTTAGACATATCAGTCTGAACTTCAGTTTAAAGTAGAACTTTTTTTTTTACACATTTATTTTGGATAGAGCAAGGGAGGGTTCTAAATCCTTTCACGTCCTGTCCCATAGCCAAACCAGAAGTGAGAGGAAATACCTGCAAATTAACCAATTGGTGCTGGCGCTATAGCTGAAAGTTGGCTACAGCGTGGGCTTCCTTTGCTGGGAGGGTGCACATGGACGCCCTCCTGTTCTCATGCTGCCAGCAACAGCTGCCAATGACAGCTGATCACGGAAGTAAACAGAAGCCGGTAATCCGACACTTTTTTTTTTTTTTTTTTTTTTTAAGAAAATAAGAAATCGGCTAACCAGCTACTGTTGCTGCTAATCAGTGTCACCCATCGGTGTAACCTCATCCTTGACTCCTGATCAGTGCCTCCTCATCAGTGAAGGCAAAGAATTATCCGTTTGAAATTTTATAACAATATGAAAAACCTTCCTTTTTTTTTTTTTTTTTTTTTTTCAGTGGAGATTTAAATATCACCAAAAGAAAGCTCTTTTTGTGTGCAAAAAAATTATACAAATGTCATATCGGTATTGTGGTTTATGACCGCGCAAAAGTGGTGAGCACTGAAAGCTGAAAATTGGCCTGGGCAGGAAGGAGGAATATAAGGTATAAGTGTCCAGTTAGTAAGTGGGTAAGAGAATTCCTTGGAGACCCCCAGGTCACAAGAAGCACCAGTGTCCCAATGCACGCAGCTTCTCTTCAATGCACACAGTGAAGCCCTGTCTCCAAAATGGGAACACACCTTCCTCCTGGCTAGAGCCCTGAACTATTCTCAGTCCTTCATTCATGTGCACACACTCTGCTGGTATTCCACAAAACCTGGACACTGACTTGAAGAGTTCTTTCCTCCTAAGACGCTTAGAAATTTCTAGACTACAGAGCCCAGTCCAAGAATACCAAAATCTGAGTGGCAAAAATTCTCAGCTCAAAAATCAACACTTTGGCATTCCTCACTCTGCACACCTGCAAACGCTGTGTCATTTTCCCAGTGAAAGGGCTCGCACTGTCGCAGCATCAAATCCCAAAAAACAAAAATGTATTGTATCTTACAGCAGCTTTTTCTTTCTTTTTTTTTCGCCTGGTGGTTCTGCCAGTAACACACTTTTAGTCCTAGGATGAATACACTACCCCACCTTACTATATCGAGACAACAAAAACAGCAGGGGACTACAGAACCCATCCCTCTCCTGTTCTACAGAACATAGAGGAGTGCCCTTACATTGTTCTCAGGTATCTCCAAGAACTACGGAACTGATTAAGAGTCAGCACAGGCAAAAAACACAGGATCTAGCAAGATCAACCGGTATTATACCAAATTTGATTTCAATGGTATATTTTAAAAGACCAAAAGGAAACAAATATATATTGTTTTTTTTTTTTTTTGGTTACAGTTTCAATTCTTTTAGTAGGAATTATATATTTATATTTGTTATACATAATGTCTAACCTCTTGCTGACTGCATAACACTTTTATAAAGCATCCCGAAAAGTGGGCTTTAACACATAGCCACCACACACACACACACGTGCTCACGATGGCAGAAGGTTTGGTACTGTGTGTGCCCCCAGCATACTGACCGAGTTGTCACAGATGGCTTTGAATCAAGGCTTTGGGATGGGCTCCCAATCTTGTGACTGCTGTGAGAGCCACACCACCTCCTGGGCATAAGTCCACCTAATGGCCACTGGGAGGCGGCTTTAAGGGGTTGATGTTAGAAAGTAAAAGATGCTCCTATCATTGTACTATGGTTTCAATACTCCTAAAGACCTTGTTTACACTTCAAAATGTGCCATTAAAGCCACATTGTGAACTAGGTATCGACCGATTATCGGTAAGGCCGATATCAGTATTTTCCAAAAAATCGTTATCGGTCAAAGACTAGACTATTAACCATATTGCTTTAAGGGGTTTTAGCGGGGTGATTCATGCCACTACAGGTACCTTTTTTTTTAGAGCGGACGGTTGGTTTCATTGTGATAACAGATGCATCCCCCCCACCCACCTTTCCACCGCTTGCCTGGGCTCTCCCATCCCACCGGGTCTTGGATCTAGTAACCTGGAAGCAATAACATCACTTTCCAGATTACTGGCATCTTAACCACTTCAATACCCGCATATAGTAATCTGATGGCCACAGATGGGATCTCCCATCCTGGGTGGCCGTCATATGACATCCTGGGCTTCCCGGCCGTCTAGGGGGCGCGCGTTGCTCGGGGCCCGGTGCGCGTGCCCGGCGGCCACGATGTCCGCCGGGCACCCGCGATTGCGTGGATCTGTGTGTGTAAACACACAGATCCACGTCCTGTCAGGTGAGAGGAGACCGATCTGTGTTCCCAGTACAGAGGAACACTGATCGGTCTCCTCCCCTTGTGAGTCCCCACCCCCTACAGTTAGAATCACTCCCCTAGGAAACATATTTAACCCCTCGTCTCCCCCTAGTGGTTAACCCCTTCCCTGCCTGTCACATTTATACAGTAATCAATGCTTTTTTTTAGCATTGATCGCTGTATAAATGTGAATGGTCCCAAAAATATGTCAAAGGTGTCCGATGTGTCCACCATAATGTCACAGTCATGAATAAAAAATTGCAGATCGCCGCTATTACTAGTAAAAAAAAAAATAAATAACCTTTTTTTTTTTTAAATGCCATAAATCTATCCCGTATATTGTGGACTGTAACTTTTGCGCAAATCAATATATACGCTTATTGCGGTTTTTTTTTTTGTTTTTTTTTTTTACCAAAAATATGTAGAAGAATACGTATCGGCCTAAACTGAGGAAAAAATTTGTTTTTTTTAAAAAAATTGGGATATTTATTATAGCAAAAAGTAAAAAATATAAATATTTTTTTTTTTTCAAAATTGTTGCTCTTCTTTTGTTTATAGCACAAAAAATAAAAACCGCAGAGGTGATCAAATACCACCAAAAGAAAGATCTATTTGTGGGGAAAAAGGAACATAATTTTTTTTTATGTACCACGTTACACATCTACGCAATTATCGTTTAAATTGCAACAGCGCTGAAAACTAAAAATTGGTCTGGGAAGGAAGGGGGTGAAAATGCCCTGTATTGAACCTGTTAAAAGCGCCAGTTTAAAAAAAAAAGTATTCAAAAAAAAAATCTTGACCTTTTGAATACTTTCAAGTGCAGAGGAGGGGTTTGGGGTCTTATAGACACTAGATCCCTCCATAAAAAGTACCTGTCACTGCCTATTACTGTCACAAGTGATGTTTGCATTCCTTGTGGCAGCAATAACTGTGATAAAGTGTAAAAATAACAATTTAATGTACGGAACATCGGCACATAGTATCGGCCTAAGAGGTGGCTGAAATATCGGTATTGTGTTAGCACCGAAAAACGGTATCGGTCGTTGTGTGTGTGTGTGTGTGTATGTATGTGTATGTATGTGTGTGTATGTATGTGTGTGTATATATAATATATTGGGGCAAAAAAGTATTTAGTCAGCCACCAATTGTGCAAGTTCTCCCACTTAAAAAGACGAGAGGCCTGTAATTGTCGTCAACTATGAGAGACAAAATTGTAGAAACAAATCCAGACAGTCACATTTGTCTGATTTTTGAAAGAATTTATTTGCAAATTATGGTGGGAAATAAGTATTTGGTCACCTACAAACAAGCAAGATTTCTGGCTCTCACAGACCTGTATCTTCTTTAAGAGGCTCCTCTGTCCTCCACTCATTACCTGTATTAATGGCACCTGTTTATAATATTTTAATATAAATTTTTTTTTTTTTCTAAACCATGCTAGGGATTATCTCAACTGAGCATTTTTCTCATTCTCTGCATTTTTGTCTGAAAGAGAACCTATTTGATTTCATATTTTATTCAGATGCTCTTTCCATCTAAACATTTATGCACATCATATGTGTAGACTAACATTATATACGGTAGTTCTTAACATTTTCAAGTGAATCTGAGGTGGGAAAAAATGTATTTCTAAAGCACTCCTGATGCTTATTAATTGGGTCTCTTTTTTTTTTTTTTGGTCTTGTTTAGGTCTCGTTGTAAAGAATGATGTCCATCAAATGGGCACTAGTTGTCCTAGTATTGTGTATCTGTTTTGGTATGGGTGATTGAGTGAGCCAGCATCTATACAACACTAAAATATTTCTGGATAATCCAATTGTAACCACGGATCACTGACTGATCTTGTCCTATTGCAAACCATTATAGGACTATAGTCTATGACCTCTGAAGACACCATGGGAAATGATTGGGATATATGCTGGCTTTGAGAATGTCTGTCTGACCAGCTGCCATACTGTGCCAGTGGCCAACCAAACTTTTCATCCTACAAAGGAACACAGCATGTCTTTTTATATATAACGTTTTGACTTGTTCCCTGCATTATTATATGATGAGGCAAATGTCTGCCCAATTTTAACTACATGTTAAGCCTTCAGTCTGACCTAACAACATATATTGTATGTTTCATTAGTTAGCTGTTTAGGATCCAGTCATAACTTTTTTAATAGCAATTTACTTGTGCTGTAGACCTTTTGCCACCTTCTGTGAAATCTATGCTTTTATTACATAAATGCAATTATTTCTATTCATTCTTTATAAAGTCATGTACTGTAGAGTGCACATGGAATTACAAAGGTTGATCAGTTTTTGATTAATTTTATGAATAGGATAGAGATCAATCGGTTCCACTTCTTTTTTTTTTTTTTTTCACATTAAACACATTTTAGGTTCACATACTGTATGAACAGAATATAAGCAAGATTGACAGCTACACAGAGGCTTATTTTAAGCAGTTTGCAGACCACATTTCTCCCTCCCGTGTCGGATTCCAAAGAGTGTTTTATGCAGATTTCTTAAAGGAAAAAACTTTTTTTTTTTTTTTCGTCTGAGGACATGTAAAAGTAAATGCTCATAATGGTTTCAAAACTAAAATTCTTGTCATTAAGTGATATAACTGTTCAAAGTAAACCCGTTAACAAGCCTACTTAATGAATCCTATGCATTTGATGAAAAATAAAGCATGCATATCTCCTGCCTCCTGAGGGCACTTTCACACTGATTTGCTTCAAAACTGCCAGAAAAATGCCTATGCATTAATGGAGCACTTTTGCAGCAGTTTTTAAAGGACATGTGCCTCAAAAACTGCACCAAAAATGCTTAGTGGGGGCATTTTTTAGGCGTTTACCATTCATTTCAATGGAAAGAAGTGTGTTTTTGGTGTGTGTAGGTTTTATTTTTATTTTTTTGCTCCTGAAACATGCTCTAAATATGCTGCTTTTTTTTTTTTTTTTTTTAGCGCTAACTCCTTGATCATAAAAAAAAAAAAAAAATCCTATCTAGCAGATTTTAAAAAAAACATGTAAAAAAAATGAAACTTACTCCCCAAAGCACCCACTGGGTTTTTAGATTTTAAATTAAACAAACTACAATATAACTACAATCAATAACTCCACGTGTGCTCCATTTTTCTTTCCATTTCTTAAACAGCTAGCTATTGGGAGAGTGCAGAACTAGACACAACTCAGGTGCTAGGTAGCCAACATGCATAAAATAAGTAGACAAGTTGTTCCTCCTTCCCTTTTTTTTTTTTATTGGCTCCTACTACCCCTCTGAGCACTGCCCAGCTGGTGTTATAATTGCCTTCAGCCTTGATTCAGTGATCTTCTCTCTGGGGCCCTGGTCTGAGCCACGCAACCTTTTTTCCAGAAAATAGCCACTTCCACATGCATGCCACAGCAACGTTTTAATCGTATAGGCCAAGCTTTCCTTAGGGCGGACTCAAGTGGTTGCTTGGAGTGCATCATCTGTGGGATAAAGGTAATTTGGAAAAATTAAAAATTAGAACCTTAACAAACATTTTCAAATAGACAGTTGGGGTTTGGTTTATTAAAACGAAAGGGTGCGAAATATTGTGCAGCTGTGCATGGTAGCCAATCAGCTTCTAACTTCAGCTTGTTCAATTAGACTTTGAGAAAAAAAAAACCTGGAAGCTGTGCAGAGCTGCACCAGATTTTGCATGCCCCAGTTTTAGTAAATCAACCCCTTAATGCCCACGGGTCTGAATTTAGGAAAAGTTATGCAGCTCTTGGCTTTGGGTACATGGTTTTTACTGCACTAAAACAGCATATGCACTATAAACAGTACCTAATTCATATTGGTGATCAAATTTTATTTGGGTATTTTTGACTGGTGGTGACATGTCATGTGACAAAACTTTGCACCAGTCTTCCAGCTCAACGCAGAAACGCAAGAGTTTCTAAAGCCAAAAGCCTGGATAGTGGTGTGAGGTATGTTGATAAGGAATGGTGTTGCTGATTCACTAGCAGTCTGCTGCTTTTGGCAGGGTTCTGCTCCACATGCCAGGGAATTGCTTACACTGTGTAAATGGATTCTGTATTATGTAGTAATTGAAGGCTGAGTAATGGATTCCCAGTCTATGCAAAGACACTGTTTGAGCCTTTAGCATTACACTTGATGGGGGATATTGAAAGATAAAAGAAAGATTTATCTGATGTTAACCTTGATAAAACTCTTCAGGTTTCGTGCACATTTTCCAATATTTAATGAGCGTGTTTCCACTGAATCACATTTCAGGCTTGTAGTAAATCAGTGGGAAGTCCTGTTGCTTTTTTAACAGCACCGAATAATACTTCGGTTTCAAAGGACGTGTATGTGTAGACGGTGGGTGGATAGGGGCGTGGGGGGGCTACTGTAAGTAATTTCCTTTTTATTCAAGCATTGGTGGCATCACCTCTTAACAATATATCCCAATTCATGCCAAAGTGTGTTGTGGTATTTTTTTTTTTTTTTTTTTCTCTAGTAGGGATGAGGTTCATATCTGTCAAAATTTTGCTATCTCTGTTCTCCTTCAGGAGATTTTTCCTCACTTCTAAAACAGGAAGTGTAAATACATCAGTAAAGGCACTTTTGGGAGTAAAGCGAGGCTAGCATTACTGTTGGAATTTTCTTACTATTGTAGTGATCTCCCTATTACTAGGACAGAAAATAAGCAAAAACAAGCAAAAAAAAAAGTCCTTTTTGGAGAAAGCCCACTCTGGGGTTTTATTGCAGTCCTGTTTCCACTGAGGTTATTTTTTATTTTTTGCCTCATTACTTGCCCCATGAATCCCCAAAAACCTGCATGAAATCCTAAGGCTTCTTTCACACTGGGGCCGCCTGTACGCCAGTGCTAAAGCCCTGCTCATTTTAGCGCTTTTTAAGTGATGCTTTTCGGTCGCTAGCGCGCCGCTTTTAACCCCAGTTAGCGGCCAAAGAAGGGGATAAAAGCGTCCCGTGTTGGGGCGCTTCTGAAACTCTTTTCAGGCTCTTCGGAAGGGCTGCCCATTCATTTCAACAGGCAGGCCCCAAGGATGCTGCTTGCAGGATTTTTTCTAACGTCCCGCAAACGCACTGCCCCAGTGTGAAAGCACTCGGGCTTTCACATTCGGGCAGCATGGGAGGCAGTTTTCAGGCACTTTACAGGCGCTATTTCTAGCACTAAAATGCCTGAAAACTGCCTCTGTGTGAAAGGGGTCTGAGGGCTAATTCACACACAGTGCAGTAACAGGTCACAAGGACACACAGAAAACGATTGTTTTGTATGTGTTCCATTCACATTGCAATACAGCCAGGAGCTATTTCATTGCAGCAGACTATACAGTCTGACTATACAGAACCACATGGCACTGTACTGTGGCGCAAAGCATTGTGCTGCTGTACATGCCATGAATGAAGTGTACTTTTGTACACCTCACTTCAAAAAAGTTTGTACAAAAAAAGGGAGCTGTGTGATAGGCTAAATCACGCACCACACTTATCCCTACTGCAGTGGGGAAAGGACAGCTGCTGGATTGGTAGTGTGAATGCAGCCTTAGAGCCGGTTCACACTGAGGCAGCACGACTTGCAGCGCGACTGCCTCAGGCGACCTGCACACGACAGCAGCGGCAACTTGCAAAACGACTTCTATATAGAAGTCAATGCAAGTCGCCTCAAGTCACCCCCAAAGTAGTACAGGATCCTTTTTCGGAGCGACGATTAGAATGGTTCCATTGTACAGAACGGGACGCGACTTGTCAAGCGGCTAGGTCGCCTGACAAGTCGTCCCAGTGTGAACCGGCTCTTAAAGCGGAGGTCCACACAAAAATGGAACTTCCGCTTTTCGGAACCCTCCCCCCCTCCGGTGTCACATTTGGCACCTTTCAGAGGGGAGGGGGGTGCAGATACCTGTCTAAGACAGGTATTTGCACCCACTTCCGGCATAGACTCCCATGGGTGTCTATGCCTCTTCCTGTCCCTCCGCGCTGTCTCCTGGGAAACACACAGCTCCCAGGAGATAGTGGGGACCAGTTACGATGCGCAGCGCGACTCGCGCATGCGCAGTAGGGAACCGGGAAGTGAAGCCGCAACGCTTCACTTTCTGATTCCCCCACCTAGGATGGCGGCGGCAGCTGCCGAGAACCGATCGGGTTCTCGGCGTCGCCTGCCGACATCGCTGGACCCTGGGACAGGTAAGTGGCCATTCATTAAAAGTCAGCAGCTGCAGTATTTGTAGCTGCTGGCTTTTAATATTTGTTTTTTTTGGCGGTTTAGGTGGACCCCCACTTTAAGGACGTATGGGACCGCACCCACCGAGGGGGCACTCAAGGGAGAGAGGAGCAGGACCGTGCCAGAAAAGGACCCCTCTAGGCAAGATCGTTACAAAGAGATATAGATAGATATAGATATAGATATATAGATAGAGATATATAGATAGAGAGAGATATATATATATATATATATATATATATATATATATATATATATATATATATATATATATATACACACACACTCTAGGCCCAGGGAAAGGGGGGCAAAAACTTTGTTTTAAGTTGCTTAGATAAGTTGGCAAACATCACTACACTCAGTGCAGAATGCCATCCACCTACATTATTTGAGTTCCCTTCATTGGCTTTTTATGGCTATCTATATCTGTGGTTAACTCCCGTAGCCATGGGTACTTTGTAGGCACCAAGAGGTATGCAATGCCTCTTGAAGATTAATAATTGCAACCAATATGAAATCCTTAAACAATTTTTACTGGATTGATGGTGGAATTTTTACCATTACGTTTTTATATGCTGTTCCTATGAAATGTTCTCATTTGTTCAACTCCACTGCAATCTATCTTTGTTTTTTTTTCCAGATTTGATACAAGCTACTAATGAGACAAATGTGAATATTCCTCAGATGGCAGACACATTGTTTGAACGAGCAACAAATAGCAGCTGGGTAGTTGTCTTTAAAGCCTTAATCACAACTCATCATTTAATGGTCCATGGAAACGAGGTAAGTTTCTTGGGTGACAGCTTTGACTAGGAAAAGATGCTTGTTAAATGCAGTCATAGAACATTGAATGTATTTATTTTAACACTGATCAACAAAAATATACTCCTAAAGGGTAGTGTTCTAAATCCAATTACAATACATCCTATTTACAATGACCGCAAATAATTACTGATACAGCCATTCGTATAATTAGGTTAATGAAGATCTCTGTGTAGTCAAGGGGTTTTTAAGTGATTGTAATGTAAATACACTTGTGCCTGTAAAGTCCATTTTCTTCCGAGTCGGTAATCTAAATGTCTACCAAGGCATTTTTTTATAATAATTTTATTATTTTTTAATTCACACTCTGAGCAACCATAAGGCATATGCTTTCTAGCAGAAGCTGGAGACCCAAAGGAGCCCTATTAAAGTTTGAGTGGACAACAGCACTGGACTGGTGCTGCTCGCAGCTGCCTAATGGCAAGTTACTGTGTGGAGGGTATAGAGGGAATTGCTTTCAATTGCTCCCAATGATAGGTGGTAGCTGAGAGACTCCATTTGGGGTCTAGGGCTGATACTTTTCTGGTAACGACAATGAAGGCTTTACCGCGTTAATCACTTGGGTGATTGGAGAGGAACGCCCAATGTCCAAAAGTCTCACTTGATGAATTTTATAGTTTTTATAAAAGTAAATCAGTAACGCCAATGCGTTTTGGGGGCATTGCTTCCCCTTTCTTTAGGGCTAGTATATACAGAAAAGGGAACATGGTAAAAACCATATCCAGTCCATAGAATTTGTACAAAGTGCAAAGGAAAGATCTGTGTTTAAATATAGTTTCAATATAAAATGGATTCCTTATTTGGCCTCCAAAATCCTATTGGAAATGGTATATAAAATGAAAACCTATTCACATTGAATCTTACAAGACGAAAAACTTTATTTTTATCTAAAACTACTATAAAATTCATCAAGTGAGACTTTTTTGGACCTTGGGCGCTCTTCTCCAATTACCCAAGCTATCAATAAAGTTACATTTACAGTGTATGCATTTATAATACAAATGAAACTGTCCAAATACCAAGAATGGCCATACAAACCTTCTCTATGAAAGCAATAATTCTTGGAGAGTCGTGCTTTTTATCTGGGTACTGTTTGTTGCCTTTTCTGTGTTGATAAGTCTGTTTATTGTATAGAGCACGTCAAACATTTTGGGTGTTAGCAAATTTAGTAAACACGTTTTGAATGTACTTTTACTTCTATGTTCAACATATAGCATACACTAGGAATTTCTACATGTATTATAGCTTTGTATTTGTGTCCTTAATGCTGGGTACACTTAAGATGAAGTGTTCTGTTTTTGTGTCTTAGCGATTCATCCAGTATCTGGCATCTCGGAACACCCTATTTAACCTAAGCAACTTTTTGGACAAAAGTGGATCACACGGTAAGAATGTGTGCTCTTTATTCCGGTCTTAAGCATGTTAACAGTTTGGTTTATTATTGTGTATATCCATGCAGGAAATATAACTATTTTACTTTGTAACCTGTTATGAAATTCTACACAGCAGGCTTTTCCTAGGGAAAGAAAGAGTCTGGGTGGACAATGTTATACTTCTCAGAAATATGATATTTCGGCGGTTATATTCAGCTTGCGGATAAAGAGTAACCTTTCTGGATGGTATTTTATCTCTACATCTACAAAGGATGTTTTTATCCTTGACCCCTTTGGCAAGCTCCTAACATTTCGTTCAGGGATTCTCTTCTATTAGCGTTTTTTAGCAGCTCACCATTAAAGTCACATATAGGTGGAGGACCAAAATTGGTATAAAAGTGAAAAAGTTTATACAGGCTTATTTTACAGTTAACATATGATGAATGTTATTTTATCTGTGTTTGTACATTTTAAATGGAGTTAATTCTCTGAAATTTACAAAACTTACGTTAAAAAAAAAAATGCAACACTGGGTGAATTTAATATGTCTAACATGGTATTGTGTTATCTGGGGTATTTTTATCAAGGAGTCAATTGCAAAAATTAGCAAAGTAGCATAGGACTAAAAATGAGAGCTTCAGAGTGGCACTAACAGTTTCTATGAAGTGCGTATTGTGGACATTACTAATGCAATATTATTTATATGAAGTTAACGTTTTGATGCTAAAACTGTTTTATCATAAGATGGTAAATGCGGTTGTAGCCCCCTCCTAGATGGGTGCTAGGTTAGGTAAATTGAATTACTGGCTCACTGTAATCAGTTAAGCTGCATGAGATTCTATTAGTCTGTTCTGTGTTTCACTGGCTGCAGGGTTGACTGCTTCTGTCTGTCTGGAAAGGTTCTAAAAGATAGTGGTCTGGGAGAGTAAAATCAGCAGTTAAATGTAAAAAAAATCTTGTTCCTTTACAACCACTTTAACAAAGAATGTGCTGTACTTAGAAGGCAGTAGTCAGGAGTAAGAAATGTAAAACGCAGTGAGGAGAATTTATCAAAACTGGTGCAGTCAGAATCTGGAACGGCTGCGCATGGCATCAACTTCTGTCTTCAGCTTGTTCAGCTTTGAAAATGAAAGCTATGAGCTGATTGGTTGCTGTGCACAGCTGCTCCAGATACTGTCTGCTGTAGTTTTGATAAATTCCCCTAAGGGCTCATTCAGGCGCTGAGATAGGTCGTCTTTGCTGAGCCACTTTTTGTTGCATCTGCATCCGCCAGAAAGCTTCACCTATAGAAGTGGGTGCACAGATCTGAATGCAGACACTGTGCGTTCAGATACATGCATCCCTCCCTGTCTGCCTGTCAAATTTTGACATTCGACTATGTCAATGCAGCTGCTGCGTCCCAATTGACTTTGACTGGACTACCTGCACAGGGATGCACAGAACACCAAGTATCCCCACGCGGTACACAACCATCACACTGGGCATGGACACATATGCTCCATGTGAATAAGGCCTAATTGTCATGTGTGATAACAGGAAAGAAGAGATGTTGGGTATGTGAATTTTTTTTGTTTTGTTTTAATCATACTTGCGTAGGTGGATGCTGCATCTGTCCCCCTGCCGGCTCCAAGAGCTGGTGGCTGTCAGTCTCTGGCTCTCTGCTCTACCCCACCCCCACGCTCACTGAAACACTGGGCTGTGGAGGGGATGGGAGCGGCCAGCTCAGCGGGCCTTCGGCTGACTTCACAGAGCCAGTCCAGGCTGGGGAAAGATCACAACCATATGAGCAGGAATTGCTCACATGCCTGAACCGGCTCTGTGACGTCAGCCGACAGCTCGCTGTCAGCTGAAAATGGGTCAAAGGAGTGCAAAACAATCTGCACTGCTGTGATCAACAGGAGAAGTACAGCCAAACAATTAAAAAAAACTATCATACGACCTGTGTCTCTGCTCCTGTTTGACATTACTTGCAACAATTGATAAATGTCCTTATTTATGTTGTGAACCCCATATCCAGGGGACTCTTTGCCACACCAACCACCACTTCCTAGTCAAGGGCCCCCCAGTCTAAGGCTTCCTCGGCACTCCTCTCCTAGTCCAAGGCCTCCTACAGCCCCCCCCCCCCCCCCAAGTTCAGAGCCTCCTATGCACCCTGCCCTCCGAATCCAGGTTCTTTGCCACACCAACACCACTTTTCAAGTCCAGGGCCTCCTCTACACCCCCAGTCTCAGGCCTCCGGTGTACTCACCTAGTCCAGGGCCTCATCTGCATCACCCAGTCAAGGGCCTCCACTCATTTCCCCCCCCCCACGTCCCACAGTCCAGGGCCTCCTGTGTACTCCCCTTCTCTGCATCCCCTAGTTCATAGCCTCATCTGCACTCCCCTGCTAGTCCAGGGCCTCCTCTGCATCTTCCAGTCCAGGGCCTCCCCTAATCAAGGGTCTTTGAAACACCAATCCTTTTCTAGTCCAGGGCCTCCTTAGCACCCTCCTCTGCACCTCCCCAGTCCAGGGCCTCCTCTGCATCCCCCCAGTCCAGTGTCTCCTCCACACCCCCATCAGCCCAAGGCCATCACTGCACCCCCCTAGTCCAGGGTGGTCTCTAAGCCCCCCAGTCCAGGGCCTCCTCCGCACCTCAGCTCAGGGCCTCCTCTGGACACCCCCCTCCCCCCCCCAGCCCAAAGCTGCCCTTGTTTGTTTGTGTGGGGTGTGGTGTCCTTCTAGAAAAAAAAAATTTCAAAAAAAAAATTGCGCCAGTGTATGTGATGTGCAACTAGCCTTGAGTGTGCATATCTTGTGCCAATTCACATTCCATTATAGTGCTGGATACACAAATCTCCAAAGATGCACAAAACGTAAAAATAATCAAAATATATTGGAAATGTTGAGCTTTGCTGTCCATATCAGTAATTTGTCCAACAGTTTGTTTTGTTTAGATTCCACAAAGAATGAGTAGTGAATAATTCAATACATTATCAGTCTTTTTTGTTTCTTCCTCCAGGTTATGACATGTCAACATTTATTAGGCGCTACAGTAGATATCTCAATGAAAAAGCCTTCTCCTACAGACAGATGGCATTTGACTTCGCCAGAGTAAAAAAGGGGTAGGATTAATTCCTTGCATTTCAGAATGTCTTGCCAACTCTAGTTACAAATGCAAAAATTATTTCTATGAATTCTTTTCAAAGGGAATTGTTTGCAATTCAAAATGAAAAAACTGTATTATGTATATATTAATTTTGGATAATTAAGAACCAGTATAAATGCTACCTCAGGAAGCTATTTGTTATTACTTGCAGCCTTGGATTGTTCCTAGTTTCTAGCTTGTCTTCTGGCAGCACAATATTTTCTGAAGCTAGAAAACCCACTGCACAGCTAAGCTAATAATGTATTATTTGAGAAAACTTGGGTATAATGGAAAAATAGGATTTTTACGTCATACTTGCCTGTAAAATCCTTTTCTTTGAGTACATCATGGGACACAGAGTCAGGCTAATATTCGTTACCGGCTGGGTTATACTTCATCATTAGGTGAATGGACACTGGTAGACCAAAGGTCTTCAGACAGGAAGTGATCCCCTATATCCCATCCCATACAGGAAGCACTTCAGTTTTGTAGCAAGCACGGAATCCTCAGAGGGGAGGGATCTCTGTGTCCCATGATGTACTCAAAGGAAAGGATTTTACAGGTCAGTATGATGTGAAAATCCTATTTTTTCTTTTTCATACATCATGGGACACAGGCTAATATTACCTGCTGGGACGTCGCAGACTAATAGCCTTGAGGGGAGGGAGACACCCTGCCAAACAATAGCCATCAGAACTAGTACGGCAGCCTGCAGTACACAGCCTTACAAATGTGAGCAAATGTGATACCTGATGGCAAAAAGCCCAGGGGGTTCCTACACCCCTGGTAGAATGAGCTCCCACCCTAAAGGGAGGCGCTTTATGTTTCAGACCGTAGGCCTGAATGACCAATTGATGGACCCAATTGGTAATGGAAGCTTTGGAAGCTGTCTGCCCCTTCTTGGGCCCTTTTGCTAAACCAATAAAAAAAGTATGATCCTCCGGATCTCCGCAGATCTAGACACATAAACCTTGACTGCCCGGACAACCTCCAAAGAATGCAGTCGTCTCTCTTCCGCCAAACGAGGCTGAGAGAAAAAAGAAGGCAAAATAATGTCCTGATTTAAATGAAAGGCCGACGCCACCTTTTGGCAAAAAGGATGGAATAGGTCATAACACGACTGTCATGGTGAAGGATCAAGTACGGTTCCCTGCATGAAAGGGCCGCCAACTCCTGCACCCTTCTAGCCGAGGCTATAGCCATCAGGAAGGCTAGCTTGCGTGACAGCAAGTCTAATGGAATTTCCTTAACAGGTTCAAATGGTTGTTTCTGTAACACAGACAGCACCAAGTTCAGGTCCCAGGAAAAAAGAGAAAAAAGAGAAAGTCTGAGAGCTGCTCCCTAACATGAGACACCTCCATCCCTATAATGCACAAAGAAACAAAAAAATTCGCCAGTGGGACTTTAAATGAAGTGTCCATGGTGATCACATATAAATAGAGAGTGTATAGAAATAACAAAATTTATTGAAATAAATATCATCCGGTACAAGTCATAAACATAGGTGACAATTACATAAGAACAGCAACATGATAAAATGGTCCTAAAAACATAACCATCATGACATAACATCAAAGTATGAAAAGTACAGATCTACATGATGCATCTCTAACCCGACGCGTTTCGCGAGCTCTCCTCGCTTCATCAGGGGCTGATGTGTATATCTGATGTCTGTAATGACAAGTAAAAAATATATTGGAGTATAGTTTGTCATTGGACAACAACATGAAGCCAGAGCTAGTAATCCAATACCTACTTGTCAGGCACTTGACCCCAAAGGGGGAGGCCCCAGGCAGGGGGCGGCGGGAATACATCTCCCACGGGAGCTGAGGGGGAGGAGACCACAAAGTGGAGGTCCAGGATCAAGCACAGGGCAGGCATGGCAAATGAATGGAGAGAAAAGAAAAGGACCCGACTGTCACCCAAGATGGTTACAGAGTGTACTCACTGTAATAAAATATAATAAAAATATATATGTATCTAAAATAATGGCAAGTTCGGGTCCCAAGGACACATAGGTGACCTAATGGGGGGAAGCAAGCGAGTTGCCCCTTGCATAAAGGTTCAGATCAGTGAATGGGAGGCTAAAGACTTTTGGAAGAATACTGATAGGGCCAAAATTTGACCTGATTGTACTCAAAGCCAATTTGATTTCCAAAGCTGACTGTAGAAAAGACAATTCTCCCAATCACGTTTCCGAGGATGCCATTTTCTGGCTTCACACCAAGCAATATAAGTCTTCCAGATTTTATGATCTTCCCAGTGACCGCTTTTCTAGCATTCACTAGAGTAGACACCACTGGTCCCAAGATGCCACGGTCCTTTAACACCCTGGCTTCAATAGCCATGCCGTCAAATATAGAGACTGTAAATTGGGGTGGAATATTGGACCTTGAGACAGTAGATTGGGGCGCCATGGAAGCGTCCATGGCTCGTCTATTGACAGTCTCACAATCTCCGGGAACCAGGGCCTTCTGGGCCAGGCTGGTGCCACCAGAATGACTGGAATTCCCTCTCTCAGAATCCTGCGCAACAAATGTGGAAGGAGAGGGATCGGAGAGAAAGCATAGTAAACCAGGGAGTACTGGCTCCATGGAACTATCGGAGCATCTGCTCCAATTGCCAGAGGATCTCTTGTTCAAGACACAAACTGCTGTAGCTTGCTGTTGAACCTGGATGCCAGTAGGTCGACCTCTGACCATCCCCAGCAAATTTCCTGGAAAACCTCTGGGTGTAGGGACCATTCCCCCGGGTAGATCTGCTGGCGGCTGAGATAATCTGCCTTCCAGTTTTCCTTTCCCGGGATATGGACTGCCGATATAATTGGCACATGAACCCTCTGCCCAGGCTAGTATGTAGTTCACCTCCTTCAGAGCTAAACGACTCCTGGTACCGCCTTGACATTGTCGGACTCAATCCTGATGTGGCAGTCCTGAAGCTCCACCGTCCAGGACCGTAGGGCCAGACATACTGCCCATAATTCTAGGACCTTGATGGGCAGGGTCTGCTCTGTCGATGACCATTTCCCCTGAGCTGTGAGCCAGTCTAGGGACGCTCCTCAGCCTGAGAGACTGGCATCTGAAGTCGGTACTCTCCAAGGTACCGGGAGAAAGGAAAAATCCTTTCGCCGGTTCTGATCCTGCAACCACCAGTTTTAGCTTAAGCATATACTGTATTTAAAAATGTAACTGCGCTGATCCAAAAAGTGCTAGTGCAATATAACCACTAAAACAGTGTCTATAACTTGTATACAAACCTTAACAATAAAACTATAAAGTGCAATATGTCAATAGGTTGCCATAAAGTGCAAATTATGTGCAAAATATGTGAAAAAGTATAAAAAACACAAAGCGCTGTGATGCTTAATAACTGATAAATACACATAAAACAAGTGAGGCTGCTATCAAAAAAGTGTTTTCAGAATCACTTAAAAAATAATAAAATATGGTGTTTGAAGCGCTTCACAATGTGAAAAAATAGATGAATAAATAGCCTATAAGCCACTAGTAGTAAAATGCTCAAATAAATCCAGCAGTGAGTAATTACAATTACACACAAATTTTTTTACTGCTGGATTTATTTTAGGGATTTTTACCATTGTAATTACTCGCTGCTGGATTTTTTTGAGCATTTTACTACTAGTGGCTTATAGGCTATTTATTTATCTATTTTTTCAAACTGTGAAACGCTTCAAACACCATATTTTATGTGCAAAATATCACAACCCCAGAACATGGGTATTTTACAATAATCCCCAAAGTCCGCTTCCGTTTGTTATATAAATTCAATGTGCATATTGTGCTCCAATTCACATCCATACTCTGTAAAAAGAACTTTTCACCACTTAATGTGCCACCACCACCTTCTGAAATCGGCACTTACCAGAGCCTAGAAAAAGTTTTGCCTTTGGTTCATATTGGGATAACCACTCCTCCACTCTCCTGGCGTTCCTCCAACTAGGTTGCCACTAGATACTCCTCATATCTCCATGTCAGTCTTGGTATCTCATAAGAATTAAACATCCATCATTGCGCAACATACTTTATAAAATTTATTTTAACCAATAAAACAATATCCAGAATATCTGAAATGTACACTCACAATTAAAGTGCCTTTAGACCGACACTGAGTCTTTCCAGCAGTTTGTTTTAGGGTTCCGCTTAATTTCCCAGGATCGGTGTGCGTTCCAAGCCTCGATCTGATGTGGGTTAGTGACAGGAAGTGACATCAGCGATTTAACCAAAAGCCTCTACGCATTTCGCATACATGCGTCATCAGGAAGCTTAAGGCCTAAGCATGCCTGAGGAGATGAGCACATTGGAAAATACAGGGCTTTTCTTCCTCTGTTCCAAGCCAACAAGATGTCCTGTTGTAAAGGCCTGGAATGGAACTGGGCATAGGGCACTGCCTCAAAGGATACCATCCTCAGAAGGCTCATACAGAGCCGAATGGAGGGTTGTCTGGTTCCCCTTTTCCTGACTCACCTGATATTTCAGGGCACAGATCCTTACGGGTGGCAAGCATTTTCCTTCTTGGACCGTGTTTAGAATCAGACCTAAATATTCTAGACTTTGAGCTGGTCTCAAAGCTGACTTTTCGGTATTTATGATCCAGCCTAAGCTTTTCAAATACTTCACTGTATATATTATGCTCTGTTCTAGAGCCTGTACTGAGTGATCTCTGAGCATGTCGTCATCCAGATACCTGAGCACCAGGATCCCTTGGGCCCTTAAGCGACCCAGTACTGGTCCTAGGACCTTTGTGAACACCCGGGGAGCTGCAGCAAGCCCGAAGGGTAGAGCCACAAACTGAAAATGACGTTCTACTGCATATCGCAGGAACCTCTGAGGCTGAAAGATGGGTATTTGTAGGTAAGCGTCCTTTATATCGATGGAGGCTAAAAAGTCTCCCCTCTGGAGTGAGGTTACTACTGAGCGGACATACTCCATCCGAAAGGACTGTATCAAAAGATACTTGTTCAGGGATCTTGGGTCCAAAATGGGCCTTGTGTCCCCGTTTAGTTTCTGAACCATAAATAGGTTTGAGTAAAACCCTGTGCCCCTTTCGGATACCGGAACCTCTGCAATCACTCCTTGATGCACTAGATGTTGTGCCTGAAGCAATAAGTTTCTTTTTGGAGGATCCGAGGGAACACTGGATCTTATAATCCTCCTGAGGGGGCACCCCTCGTAACTCCAGCTTGTAACCGTGAAATATAATTGAGGTGACCCACTCATCCTGAATTGTTTTCCAAATGTTCCCAAAGTGCAGCAGCCTCCCCCCCCCACCCGATGGAGTGGGGGTTTGCTCTCAAAAGAAGGGCTTGGTGCTTGGTTTAGAAGAATTTAGGACCCAGGGCTTTTTCTGGCCCTGGCCTTGCGGCTTGTCCCTGGCCCGGAACCGCCCTGACTTTGAGACATTTGAGGAAGCAGTCCCTGGGTTTTTGGTGCTTTTCTTCACAGGAAGTGGAGAACTCTTCCCTCTGGAAATTCTTTGGCTATATTTGTTCGTGATCACCGAATAAACGTTCTCCATGAAATGTGAAACCAGCCAATAACTTTTTACAAGGAAGCTCGGCTTCTTAAGCCATTAAAGTCTGCGCATATGTTCATGCGCATATGTACAGATAAGAGCCAGAGGAGAAACCTGCTGTATTGAATCCTTTAAAGCATCAAAAGCAAAAAATGGCGCTCAAGGAATATCTGTCTTACTTTCAGGCAGATCATCCTCCTGGTTAGGCCTATCGGGCCATTTGACCTTATCCTTTATGGACTGGCAAATACCAATTGCTGCAACAGCTGGCTGAATAGCTGAACAGGCCAAGGAAAAGGAAGCTTTTAATAATAATTCCAATTTCTTGTCAACAGGATCTTTCAAGCCCTGTGCGTTATCTACTGGACAAGTTAAGTTCTTGTTTAAAGAAGAGACTGCTGCATCTATGGCTGTCATGCTCCATTTTTTAATGAACTTTAGGAGGTCTTGGAGATCCCAAAGAGGACCAGGGGGACTCAGTCACCTCTGCAAGTGGCAACTTAAAGGCAGATCGAACCATTTCAGTTAGAGTCAGGATCAAAAACCTCTGCAACTGAGAGGCAGACATTGAGTGGATATCTTCTTGTCCAGATTGCTCAGAAGCAGACTCATCTGCCGGGCACTCCACCGAATCCTGAGCTTTAAGCTCTTCCCCATCCTCAACCCATTTCTGCTCCAGACGAGGAGACTCCGGGGGAGGGGGATCTGTCACGCTTCCTGCCACTGTGCAGGATTGAGGCAATCATGCCGGAAATCCTGTACTCTAACCCGGCTAGGGCTGAGGAAAGTTCATCCTTAGTGGTAAAGGGTGAAGCAGCAGCGTTGACTGTAGGCACAATACCAGATAGGCGCAGTGGCTCAGATTGCCCAGGAGCCTCTGGTATTTCAGGGGATACAACACTAGGGGTACACTAGGTTCATCTGATGACGTAGGTGTGCCCTTCCCTGTGGTGTTAGTCCCACTCCTTTTTGGAAGACATTCAATACCTGCAAACAAAGAGTACTGGGGTGTAATTAAAACACCTCAGAAGGGAGACCTTTTAATAGGGCTCACCAAGCCCCTATGCAACAATACTGTTAAGCACCTTTAGCCTGCCAAGCAACACCTGGTGACTCTTCTGACCCGGGTAAGGAAAAATGAACCACTGCAAGTGTTTCTTCAGAGCCTTCTGTGTCCCACAGCTGCCCTCTCGAAGCACCACATGCTTGGCCTGTGCAGCTTAAATAAGCTGGGTGTGCACCGGAACGTTCTATGCATGTGTGCGCATTCCCCACGAGTGGGCCTGACTGTATTTGCATATGACACAAATCTTCGTGCGCCCAGATAAAGACTTCGGCCGCCAAACAACAAACTGAGGTCTGCAGCGCTCTTGCGAACGCATGTGCGCCATGGCGAACCAAGGCTAAATGGCGCACCGTGTTGCGCCATCATACAGGTAAACAGCCTGACACAAGCAAGAAAAGGTACACTTTGCAAACACCCACAGCTAGCCCAGGACTCCCCCGTACCACACACAGGTGTCCTATCGAGGCGCAGGGCCACTTGGAAACTAAGGGCCCAATCTTCACCCTTCACGGCGGGTTCCTGTAACTAGGACCTTCAAGGACTGGGTACCCTTTCATGTTTAGGGTCCACTCCCTTGGACCTGTACAGCACCCTGCAGGAAATGCCTTTAGCGCTGTAGTGTCCAGGATTTCCACTCCGCAGGGTCCAGTGCCCGGAGTCCATGTTACAGGCAGGATCTTGAGGAGTCTTTGCGAGACTCGGGTACCATTTTATCTAAGCATAAAAGCCTGTTTTAAATGGATCCGATCGGTCAATCCCTTGATTCATTTTTGGAACCGTTTGTGGGACTAGAGACCTGGAGCTCAGAGGGCTCAAACAAACCGTGCCATCCACCTTGCAGACAATGGTAAAAAAACTGAAGTGCTTCCTGTATAGGAGGGGTTATATAGGGGATCACTTCCTGTCTGAAAACGTTTGGTCTACCAGTGTCCATTCACCTAATGATGAAGTATAACCCAGCAGGTAATGAATATTAGCCTGACTCTGTGTCCCATGATGTATGAAAAAGAAAATGCGTTCCCACTTCTTAGCAGCTGTCAAAGGGTGCAGCGTAAGGTAGGTCTGTAAACAACCATAACCCTTTGACATGCCAGGTTCAAGATGCTTGCCTAGAACTATGCAGAAAAACATGTGTGAAATTAAGTAAAAATGTTTTGCGCCTTTTGAGCTCTGCCTCAGCATGCACATTTTGGGTTGAGGCACACTTTGCCTCAAACCTAAAAACCAGAATGTTACTTTTTTGAGATGCATGTCATGACTTCTGTCTGTGTGGGTCGTATCTTTTTTTACTGATTCTGCAAATCGAATACTTCTTTTTTTATTTTTTTTTTATTTTTTTTTTCACAATGTCATTTAGTAATTTAAATATCGAACGTGCTTCTAGGGAAGCAAAGACTGCAGGGTTTCATTCATTTTTATGACTCAGACCTGGTTTTAGTTATGTGTCGATGAGAGAAAGTTACCAATGAATGCTTCATATTTGAATTGTATTGCATCATGGGTACTGCTAAAGGGGGATGTTGTGTGTTTGTGGTGGTGGTTTTTTTTTTTTTTTTTTTTTTTTTTTTCCTTTAGTGTAATTTCTAAACTGCAGTGAGATTTTGTTCTAGGGCTATTTAATTTATGCTCCATCTGGTTTCAGAGCTGAAGGGGTGATGAGGACCATGGTACCAGAAAAGCTACTAAAGGGCATGCCTATACTACAAGGACAGATTGATGCTTTGCTGGAGTTTGACGTAAGTTTAACCTACCCATTTCATATATGATGGTGCCTCCAATATGAAATAAACTATTAAATACAATTACACTGACCTTCTGTTTTTTGAATAGTGGGATCAAGGTGAGAGCACATCTATCAGAGCACAGTGGTGGTGAAGCACCTATTGAATGGAATAAATATTTTAGGACACAGTGACGATTGTATTTCAGTAAACACAAAGCGCTTTTGATTTATCACTGTATGGACTGATCACAGATTTATTTAAAGATTATTTGGACAACTTTTATTATTTGCAATTCATTTATTGAATGTTTTGTTGGAGGCACAGTATTGCATGCATTTCTGTGACATGCATTCTTTTTGGTTTTCTGTTTATTAATCAGAGCGCTTCACTATTTCTACTTTTTTTTTTTTTATGTGATGGCACATATTAGTGGCAGCAGTTTTCTTTTTCATGCATCGTGGGACACCGAGTTAGGCTAATATTCATTACCTGCTGGGTTATACTTCATCTCCAGGTGAATGGACACTGGTAGACCAAAGGTCTTCAGACAGTAAGTGATCCCCTATATAACCCCTCCCATACAGGAAGCACTTCATTTTTTTTTACCAGTGTCTGCATGGTCTCCATGCTCCAGGACTTTAGTGCCACAAACGGTTCTTAAATGAATTAAGGGGTTGACCGGTCGGATCCATTTGACACAGGCTTTATATGCTTAGATAAATGGTACCCGAGCCTCGCAAAGAAAACTCAAGATCCTGCAAGGTTTTGCCTGTAATGCTGCCTCTGGGCGCTGGACCCTGCGAAGTGGAATCCTGGACACTACAGCGCTAAGGCATTCCTGCAGGGTGCTGTACAGGTTCAAGGGAGTGAACCCTAAACATGAAAAGGGTACCCAGTCCTTGAAGGCTCTCAAGTAACAGGAACCCATGAAGAGAGAAGATTGGGCTCTTAGTTTCTAAGCTGCCCTGCACCTAGACGGGTAAATGGAACCCCTTTATTATTATTATTGTGGGGTGTCCCAGTGATTGTAACAATCCGTCAAGCTAGCTAGAGGCGTGACACCTGTGTGCGGTGACCATACGGGGGAGTTTTGGGCTAGCTGTGGGTGATTGCAAGGTGTCCCTTTTGCTTGTCTGGCTGTTCTTTACCTGTATGATGGCGCCTGACGGTGTGCCATTTTGCCTTGGTTCGCCATGGCACACGTGCATTTGCAAGAACGCTGCATTAGGCGGCCATGGCACAAGTAATTTCGCGGCACAGGTGCCGTAGCCTTTATCTGGGCGCACGAAGATTCGCGTCATACCCGAATACAGCCACGCCCGTCCACCGGGACTGTACACATGCAAACGCACGCACAGAACGTTCCGCCGCACAGCCAGCTTATTTAAGCTGTGTATGCCAAGCATGCGGTGCTTCCAGAAGGCAGCTGTGGGACACAGAGTAGGCTCTTAACCAGGCATTTGCAGCGGTTCATTTTCTCCTTACCCGGGTCACGTGAGTCACCAGGTGTTGCTTGGCAGGCTAAAGGTGCTTAGCAGGATTGTTGCATATTGGCTTGGTGTGCCCTATTAAAGGGTTTCCCTTCTGAGGTGTGTTAATACTACACCCTGCTCTGTTTTTGTGGCTAGTAAATGTCTTAAAAAAAGAGGAGCGGGACTAACACACTACAGGGAAGGGGACACCTGTGTCATCAGTAGTTCCTGATGAACCTAGTCGTATCCCCTGAAGGACCAGAGGCTTCCAGGCAATCTGAGCCGCTGCGCCCATCTGGGATTGTGCCTACAGTCGACGCTGCTGCTGCACCCTTTATCACTCAGGATGAACTGTCCTCAGCCCTAGCCAGATTAGAGCACAGGATTGCTGGTATGATTGCCTCCATCCCGCAGGGTGGCAAGAAGCGTGAAAGATCCCCCTCCCTGGAGCCTCCTAGTCTGAAGCAGGCATTGGTGGAGGATGGGGAAGAGCTTAAAGCTCAGGATTCTGTGGCTGGCCTGGCGGATTAGTCTGCTTCCGAGCAATCTGGACAAGAAGATATCCAGTTGGTGTCTGCCTCTCAATCACAGAGGCTTTTGATCCTGACTCTTACCAAAATGGTTCGTTCTGCCTTTTAAGTTGTCTCTTGCAGAGGTTACTGAGTCTCCCTGGTCCTCTTTGCGATCCCTGAGGCCTCTTCAGGCCACACAGGCTTTCCACTTACACCCTCTGTTGGAACAGGTGGTGTATGCTGAGTGGGAACATCCTGACAGGATTTTTGTTCCTCCTAAGAGGTTTTACCTTTTTTATATCCCATGGATGAAAAGTTTAAGTGGAGCATGCCAGCCCTAGATGCAGCAGTCCCTTAAACAAGAACTTGACTTGTCCGGTAGATCACGCACAGGGCTTGAAAGACCCTGTCGACAAGAAATTGGATTCATTATTAAAGGCTTCCTTTTCTTTGGCCAGTTCAGGTATTCAGCCAGCTGTTGCAGCAATTGGTATCTGCCAGTCCGTAAAGGATTGGATCAGACGGCCTGACAGGTCTAACCAGTGGGAGGATCTGCCTAAAAATAAGGTAGATATTCCTTGAGCGCTGTGTTTTGCTGTTGATGCCTTAAAGCAGCAGTCATCAACCCTGTCCTCCAGAGCCCACTAACAGGCCAGGTTTGCAAGATAAATGAAATACATCACAGGTGATATCATTTACTGCTCAGTGATTGCAGTATTCTAGTCTGCATCTCCCCAAGGTAATACATAAAACCTGGCCTGTTAGTGGGCCCCGAGGACAGGGTTGATGACCACTGCCTTAAAGAATTCAATACAGCAGGTTTCTGATTTTGGCTCTCTTGTCTGTACATATGCCCAGACTTTTGTGGCTTACGAACTGATCAGCCGAGCTTCCTTGTAAAAAGTTATTGGAAGGTTTCCCCTTTCATGGGGAACGTTTGGTGATCACTTGGACAAATATCCAAAAGATTTCTGGAGGGAAGAGTTCTCTATTTCCTGTGAAGAAAAGCACCAGGCGTCCTTTGTTTAAAACCTCAGGGACTGCTTTCTCAAATGTCTCGGCGCCAAGGCAGTTTCGCCGCCAACAGGGCGCTAGGGCCAGGGGCAAGGCCAGGGCCAGAAAAAGCCCTGGGTCCAAAATTCTTCTAAACCCAGCACCAAGCCCTCCCTATGAGGGGATGCCCCCACTCCATCGGGTGGGGGGGAAGGCTACTGCACTTTGCGGACATTTGGAGAACAATAGTTCAGGACGAGTGGGTCACCTCAACTATATCCTGGGGTTACAAGCTGGAGTTGCGGGGGTTCCCCCTCGGAGGTTTTTAAGGTCCAGAGTTCCCTCCAAAAAGAGACTTCTTACTTCAGGCACTACATCATACAGTCCATCAAGGAGTGATTTAGAGGTTCCTGTACCCGAAAAGGGGCGCAGGGTTTTAATCTAACCTATTTACGGTTCAAAAACCAAACGGGGACACAAGGCTCATTTTGGACCCAAGATCCTTGAACCAGTATCTACTAATCCAGTCCTTTCGGATGGAGTCAGTCTGCTCAGTAGTAGCCTCCCTCTAGATGGGAGACTTTCTAGCCTCCACTGATATAAAGGACGCGTATTTAAACGTACCTATCTTTGAGCCTCATCAGAGGTTCCTGCGATTTGCAGTGGAGGAACGTCATTTTCAGTTTGTGGCTCTACCATTTGGGCTTGCTACAGCTCCCCGGGTGTTCGCAAAGGTCCTAGCACCAGTACTGGTTCTGGATCACTCACTACAGGCTCTAGAACAGAGCATAACCTGCACAGTGCAGTATTTGGAAAGCTTAGGCTGTATCATAAATACCAAAAAGTCAACCTTGAGACCAGCTCAAAGTCTAAAGTATTTTTAGGTCTGATCCTAGATATGGTCCAAGCAAGAGTATTTTTGCCACCCGCAAGGATCTGTGCCCTTAAGGATTAGGTACGTCAGATAAGGGGCACCAGACAACCCTCCATTCGGCTCTGTATGAGTCTTCTAGGGAGGATGGTATCCTCCTTCGAGGCGGTGCCCTATGCCCAGTTCCATTTCAGGCCTCTACAACAAAACATCTTGTTGGCTTGGAACAGGAGAGGACAAGCCCTGGATTATCCAATGTTCTTATCTCCTCCAGCACACTTAAGCCTAAACTGGTGGTTCCAGGATAAGAACCTGTGAAAGGGAAGATGCTTCCACCCGGTAACTTGTAGAGTACTGACTACAGATGCCAGTCTCTCAGGCTGGGGAGTGACCCTAGAGGGGCTCACAGCTCAAGGGAAATGGGCAAGGACAGAACAGATCCTGCCCATCAACGTCCTGGAATTACGGACAGTATGACTGGCCCTACGTTCCTGGACGGTGGAGCTTCAGGACCGCCCTATCAGGGTTCAGTCCGACAATGCCACTGCAGTGGCCTATATAAACCACCCAAGCGGTACCAGGAGTCATTCAGCTCTGAAGGAGGTGAACCACATACTAGAATCAGCACATGTCCTCTGTCCAGGCTATCGGGAGTAGAGAACTGGAAGGCAGATTATCTCAGCCACCAGCAGATCTGCCTCAGGGAATGGTCCCTACACCCAGGGGTGTTCCAGGTAATTTGCCAACGTTTGGGATGGCCAGAGGTCGACCTACTGGCATCCAGGTTCAACAAGCTACAGTAGTTTGTTTCCCAAACAAGAGATCCTCCTGGCAACCGGAGCAGATGCTCTGGCAGTTCCATGAAGTCAGTACTCCCTGGTTTATGCTTTCCCTCCGATCCCTCTCCTTCCACATTTGTTGAGCAGGATTTGGAGAGAGTGAGTTCCAGTCATTCCGGTGGCAGCAGCCTGGCCCAGAAGGTCCTGGTTCCCCGAGATTGTGAGACTGACAATAGCCGGGCCATGGACGCTTCCATGGCGCCCCAATCTACTTTCTCAAGGTCCTAGATTCCACCCCAATTTACAGTCTCTAAATTTGACGGCATGGCTATTGAAGCCAGGGTCTTAAAAAACCGTGGCATCTCGGGACCAGTGGTGTTTACCCTAGTGAATGCTAGAAAAGCTGTCACTAGGAGGATCTATCATAAGGTCTGGAAGACATATTGCTTGGTGTGAAGCCAAAAAATGGCATCCTTGGAAACATGTGATTGGGAGAATTCTCTTTTCTACAGTCAGCTGTGGAAATCAAATTTGGCTTTGAGTACAATCGGAGGTCAAGTTTCAACCCTATTGGTATTCTTCCAAAGGCCTTTAGCCTCTCATTTGCTGGTCCAAACCTTTTATGCAGGGGGCAACTCGCTTACTCCCCCCCCCCCATTAGGTCTCCTATGTGTCCTTGGGACTTGAACTTGATGCTGTCTGTGTTACAGAAACAACCATTTGAATCTATCAAGTAAATTCCACTAGACTTGCTGTCATGCAAGCTAGCCTTCCTGATGGCTATCACCTTGGCTAGAAGTGTGTTGGATTTGGTGGTGCTTTTAATGCAGGGAACCGTACTTGTTCCCTCACCACGACAGGGTCGTGTTGCAACCTGTTCCATGCTTTTTGCCAAAGGTGGTGTCGGCCTTTCATTTAAATCAGGACATTATCTTGTCCTTTTTTCTCTCAGCCTCGTTCGGCGGAAGAGAGACGACTGCACTCCTTGGATGTTGTCCGGGCAGTCCAAGGTTTATTTGTCTAGATCTGCGGAGATCTAAGGATCAGACAACTTTTTTGTTTTTCCAAAAGGACCCAAGAAGGGGCAGGCAGTTTCCAAGGCTTCCATTGCCAATTGGATCCATCAATTGATTATTCAGGCCTACGGTCTGAAACATAAAGCTCCTCCCTTTAGGGTGAAAGCTCATTCTACCAGGGGTGTAGGAACCTCCTGGGCTTTTCGCCATCAGGTATCTGTGTCTCAGCTTTGGAAGACTGCTACCTAGTCTTCAGTGCATACGTTCACAAAACTTTATCAAGTGGATGTTCGAGCAGCCAAGGATTCAGCTTTCAGCCGCAGTCTACTGCGGGCTGCCATATAAGTTCTGATGGCTATTGTTTGGCAGGGTGTCTCCCTCCCCTTAGGGCTATTGCTCTGGGACATCCCAGTAGGTATTGAATATTGGCCTAACTGTGTCCCATGATGTATGAAAAAGAAAATAGGATTTTTTCGTCATGCTTGCCTGTAAAATCCTTTTCTTTGAGTTCATTATGGTCCCTCCCCTCTTTTTGAGGATTCAGTGCTTGCTACAAAACTGAAGTGCTTCCTGTATATGGGTGGGGTTATATTGGGGATCACTTCCTGTCTACCTTTGGTCTACCAGTGTCCATTCACCTGGAGATGAAGTATAACCCAGCAGGTAATAAATATTAGCCTAAGGCTGGCCATTCATTGTTGAATTTCGAAAGAATTTTCTTTTGAAAATCAGAAATTTTTGTGTGTTTTGTGATCCAATGATGCCAATATTGATTTTAGAAATTCGACCAACCAAGCCTTCAAGTTCACCTCCTTTTTGCTACAGAAAATTTTGGTGGCTGGGAATCTTTTTTCTTTCTGGGAATTTTCATTTCTTGCACATGCGCATTTTTTTTCCGATTTACATTTCTCGCACAATTCTCCCATCATTGATTAGAAAATCGTTTGTTTTTCAAAAATTTTCTAACATGCCTGATAACTCAAATTTGATGGCCGCACAAAAATTGGCTGTTACTGCAGCCCACTAATGGTGAAAAATTCGAATGAAAATTCTTAGATAAGATTTTCAAAAGAAATTTCTATTGAAATTCGACACATGTATGGCCTACCTAACTCTGTGTCCCATGATGTACTCAAAGAAAATGATTTTACAGGTAAGTATGACGAAAAAAAATCCTATTTTTATGGCATAACATCATTTTTGTAGAAGCACTGTGGATAAGATTGAGTATCTTGTTAGTATTGTGGGATAATATATGGTAAACGTTCCGTGCTACCCTCTACTGTGATATACCAATGTGAAATTTAAATTAGTGAAACTCTATTTTAACATGCATGAAAAACACACAAAATTGCAAATATGTGAGACATTAATAATCCTGAGTGCTGCAACTAAAAAAAAAACCTTGAACATGAGGTTTGGTACAATATAGAGTTCAGTGCGCTACCCAGATTGGAACAAAATTAGTATTGTGAAAAAAAGGTAAAAAAAGAGTATGCAGTTCATATGGAAATTGGTATCATAAACCGGAGGTGTGATTCCTCTTTGTCTTCAGTAAATCTTCTCTGAATCGTCACTGTAAAAATAGGAAAAAGGGGGCTGCTTACCAGAATTGATGGATCCCCACCACAGAGATCATGCGAGCCTGAACAGATTCCCCTCGGCGTCAGGAACAGCTGGTCTTTAAGTAGAGATGGACTTCCCTCCATGTCAGGTAGTTCAAATTTCAAAGGCGGCAATCGGGGACATTCTCCTCTGTTAGCTGCTCCAGCAAGACCACTCGTAGCAGGAAAAGGTGTATTTTAAAAGAAAAAGAGGCGCTTCATTGTGCAGTAGTTTAAAATGCTTTAATCCATGAATGGACAACTGACATCAAAGCATTGGCAGTGCAACACACCGTTGCAATTAAAAAACACAGCCGAAGCCGATCAGCTGAGTGTGGTGACGTCAGGTCCTCTGGCTCCACCCAACGCTACGTTTCTCCTAAACCGGCATCGACTGGGAGAGGAGGCTAGTGTGGGATGCATGTAGTTATCTTATTCATGACCCTGAATAAGATGGCACTGAAAATAACTTTTGTAAACCTGAAATAATTATCTGTATTATTAGTATACAGATTAGCTTTTGGACTACAAATATTCTATGATAATTAGTATTATTTTACTCAATAGTAGTTATTAATCATTAATATGATTACTATGATTAGAAGTGTCACTTGCACATTACATTACTTCCGATTCTATGCTGGAACCTAGCTACCTATGTGGGAAGTTTCCATGTACCTTTCGAGAATATCCGTACCATTAATGGTGTAGTGCTACCTCTGCAGGAGCCGCTAGTATTGTTGAGTCATCTGTTCCTTCTTTGACTTGGATGAAGACCTTGGCCCCTCTGACATCTTAGGTTATACCAATTTGGATACCATGGATTGTGCCAGATTTTTGGCAGAAGCTAAACCAGATCTTAACCCAGTCAGCATAAACTGTAGCTTCCCTCACCAAATTTACAGCAACAGGCAAACAGAAGTTTGAAATCAGGGTTTAAGGGCTAGGTTACCTGGAATGAGGGAGCTAGGCCTTTGGCAGATAATGCATTCTGCAGAGATAGAGTGGTTGTGCTAACAAACGAGTGTAGAGTTTTAAAAATCCATCTTCTGATGGCTGCTGGGGCCTTTGGAGACATTGGTGTGCTTATTGATGAAGGGTATTCCTGCACACATTGAGATGCTAAAGTAAGCAAAGGGGTTCCTTTAGTGTGCAGGAATGGGCCAAGCTCAAATAACAAGTAGAAAAGACTTGACTGGGACAGACTGGACTTGAAATCAATTGCATAGGTTCTAGGAGATGTATGTAGATTTTTGGCTCTCCAAAGGATATGTTCATGGTTGGCAACAGGACTCACCAGCTCCCCGATCTGTGGCAGCAGACTGTAGTGATGAAGGGGCCTCCTTTGTTGGATGATAATGCATGTTGATCTCCTCCTGTATTCCTTGGATGGAGGGTCGACTAGACAGGCTCTCAGGACCAGACACAGGCTTCCCTGGGGCAGACTCACGTGGCGATAGTACTGGAGTGCTGTTCAGGGCAGTGTGCTTGAGTCCCCCTGCGGAAGATGGTGATCTGCAGCGCTCATGGCAGCTTTTTGGGTAATGCAGGCTCACCAGCAGCTCAGGGGTGAAATCCCACTTGGACGTCCCTCTTGCTGTGTGTCTCTCTCTGCAGGAGTAGCTCCTCTCTGCTCCCCTGGCTGGTGACAATCCCCCAAAAAGCTTTCTCTTTCCTGGGCTTTCCAATTTATATTGACCCTTTTAGATTCCTCCTGCCTCTAGGTACGGTCTTGTAGTATCTCTCTCAGCAATTGTATTGACACGGTTTTTAGCCCAGACTACATGTCCCAGCATTCAATGTTCTGTACTAGTGAATCAGGAGCACAGTATGTCCACCAGCTCCATCTTGTGATGGAAAAAAGGAACTTTTCTCAGGCAATATTCGCAACAATAAACTTAAAGTAGATTTATAGGCAAAACTGCAAAACTTTTGTTGTTTTTTTTTTTTATTTTGGATAGTGTAAGGGAGGGTTATAACACCTGTAAAGCCGCGTACACATGATCAGATTTTCCGACGGGACAGGCTGTTGGCGGAAAATCCGAACGTTTGTACGCTCCATTGGACAATTGTCAAATTTTCCGTGGACAAATGTTGGATGGCAGGTTTTAAAATTTTCTGCGGACAAATGTCTGTTGTCGGATTTTCCGAGCGTGTGTACACAAGTCCGTCGGACAAAAGTCCAGAGTACAAACGCATGCTCGGAAGTAAGGATGAGCCAGAAGCGGTCAGTCTTGTAAACTAGCGTTCGTAATGGAAAATGAACATTCGTCATGTGGCAGATTATAAAATCTCAAAATGCAGCGCACATTCTCCTCTTCTTTAATGGGATAATAATGAAGCTGCTTTGCTAGTAATATTGATGGAGTTATTGCAAACAAATTTTCAAAGGATTATTTTTTTCTAGTGATATAAAAAATATTTATGCTTTTTTCTTTTTTTTTTTTTTCTTTCTTTTTTCTTTTTTTGGGGGGCAAGTTACCACAGCACTTTTTTTTTTAATGTAACTGCCTACTCCCAGACTGTCATTTGAAGTAAAACACATAGCCAAGTAGTTTCCACAATTTTTTTTTATTGTGCATTAAAAAAGATAACAAATAAAATTAGACATGCTATCTGCCAATAGAACTTAAAGTGGATGTAAACCCGAAAATGTTTACATTATGACATAAAAAATAAAATAAAATAGAGTATAAGATTTCCTATCATTTGAGCCCAGTCTTGCCACAAAGAGTTAATCCAGCTCTGACCAATCCTCCTTTATTGTTCAGTGAGATAAATCTTGGCAAACAGAGAAAAACTTTGTCAAATCCTCCCCCTTGCTGTGAGTGACAGGTGATTTACATATCTCGTGCACTAGCCTAAGACATGCCTTATTTTTTAATTCCCACCCCCACTCCTTCAGCAGCTCTGCAAGGATTGGCTGTTGCACACCTCAGCATGATTTGGCATGCTGAAGTCATGTGGTTACTTTCCTGTCTTTTCACTGGATGTTAGAGATCATAGCAGAAGTTCAGTGTAAGAAATACACAGGAGAAAATGCATATTGAGGGGAGTGTAGAGGTAGGCGGGGAGTCTACTGACATCACGACCCCACCCACAGAACAGAATATGTCGTTTTTTGGGTCATACAGAGGGGAGACATTTGACTGGTAAAGATACATGCAGGAGGCATGTATATCCTTATAGATAACCCCATGGCAGTAGTTTAGAAAGGATGACATTGGGTTTACATCCACTTTAACCAAAAAGTGCATTCTATGCATCCAAAAATATAGAAAATATAACAAATCAAATCATTATTATTCAACCAAAAAATAAAATAAAAGACTCATGCATGTGTCCTGCTTCTTAATATAGGGGCTCAACAATGCCAAGAGTTGGTGAAAGCAGGGGTCTGTCATCCGGAGATAATTCTGAAAATCGTCTGGATTATTCTCCTGGAGCTCCCACAGCAAAGGCATATTACATAATTGATCACGATTTATTAAAGCAACTCATTTTTGGCCCAAGAACTCCTCTTCCTCTGGGGTCAAAGCAATAACTCAAAGGCCAATAATAAATGACACTTTATTTTCTCCGATTCTGCAACATGTCTGGTTGACGAACAGCTGTTTAGATACTAGATGAAAATCGCAAATCAAAACTCCCCAAACTTCTACTAACACGAAATTAGCAGAAGGAGCCCAAAGGGTGGCACTAAAGAGCTGAAAAACCACGTAGTACGGCACTACATTCGTGTTTGTTGGCCGACAATTCCTTGCCATTTGTATGCGAGACAAAATCCAGGCACACACCTTCAGACAAAAGTCAGAGGTTTTGTCCGGAAAATCTGATCGTGTGTACGAGGGCTTTAGGTTTTTTTTTTTTTTTTTTTTTTATGCCAGCTTTGTCCCATTGGGGAGATTTACCGTTACTTCCTGTCCCAAGAGAGGAAATCCCTGCAAATTAAAGGAATCTCCTGGGGACCCCCAGGTCACCAGAACCAGTGCCCCCATTTCCCATTTAGAGATTTCCCCTGTATTACTTTTCTAGGGATAACCCAAAATTTGGGATTTTCATTTACTTTCAATGATAATGGTAAACAGGACACATAGAGGGTGTGCATCTCTTACCAGGGACACAGACCGCAATAAAAAGTGACAGGTGTTCTATTCCATCTCCCATCTATCCAAAACTAAAAAACAAGTTTTGCCTTTAGTTGTACTTTAATGTTCTGCGTTACTTAGTAACAGCATGTCTGGTCATGATGGCTTTCTCCTTTTCAACCTGGTATGAACATTTTGGGGAAAAAAAAATAAAAAAATTTTGTCTTTTTTTTTTTTTTTTTAATGTGTACTAGGCTTAAGCCTGCTTTTTAATCAGAAATATCTATAGTGCCTTGCAAAAGTATTCACCCCCCCTTGGCATTTTTCGTGTTTTGTTGCCTCACAACCTGGAATTAACATGGATTATTTGAGGATTTTCATCATTTAATTTACAGAACATGCCCACAACTTTTTGAAGATGTTCTGTTTTTTCTTGTGAAGCAAACAACAAATAGGACCAAATAAAAGAAAAAGTCAATGTGCATAACTATTCACCCCCCCCCCCCCCCCAAAAGTCAATACTTTGTAAAGCCACCTTTTGTGGCTATCACAGCTCCAAGTCGCTTTGGATAAGTCTCTCTGCGCTTGCCACATCTTACCACTGGGATTTTTGCCCATTCCTCTTTGCAAAACTGATCCAGCTCCTTCAAGTTGGATTGTATGTGCTTGTGAACAGCAATCTTTAAGTCTGACCACAGATTTTCTATTGAATTGCGGTCTGGGCTTTGACTAGGCCATTCCTACACATTTACGTGTTTCCCCTTCAACCACTCAAGTGTTGCTTTAGCAGTGTGTTTGGGGTCATTGTCCTGCTGGAAGGTGAACCTCCGTCCTAGCCTCAAATCACACACAGATTGGTACAGGTTTTGCTCAAGAATATCCTTGTATTTAGCACCATCCATCTCTCTCCACTCTGACCAGTTTCTCAGTCCAGACTGCTGAAAAACATCCCCACAGCATGATGCTGCCACCACCATGTTTCACTGTGGAGATGGTGTTCTTTGGGTGATGTGTTGGGTTTGCGCCAGACATAGCGTTTTCTTTGGCTAAAAAGTTAAATTTTAGTCTCATCAGACCAGAGCACCTTCCTCCATACATTTTGGGAGTCTCCCACATGCCTTTTCGCAAACTCAAAACGTGCCATTTTGTTTTTTGCTGAAAGTGATGGCTTTCTTCTGGCCACTCTGCCATAAAGCCCAACTCTATGGCACATACGGCTTATTGTCGTCCTATGTACAGATACTCCAGTCTCTGCCGTGGAAATCTGCAGCTCCTCCAGGGTTACCTTAGATCTCTGTGCTGCCTCTCTGATTGATGCCCTCCTTGCCCAGTTCTTGAGTTTTGGTGTGCGGCCGTCTCTTGGCAGTTTGCTGTTGTGCCATGTTCTTTCCATTTGGTTATGATAGATTTGAAGTGCTCCTAGGGATCATCAAAGATTTTGATATTTTTTTATAACCTAACCCTGACTTGTACTTCTCAACAACATTTTCCCTTACTTGTTTAGAGAGTTCCTTTATGGCAGTGTTTGATTAGTGGTGCCTCTTGCTTAGGTGTTGCAGCCTCTGGGGCCTTTCAAAAAAGTGTGTATATGTAATGACAGATCATATGACACTTAGATTGCACACAGGTGGACATCATTTCACTAATTATGTGACTTCTGAAGGTAATTGGTTGTACCAGATCTTTTTATGGGCTTCATACAAAGGGGGTGAATACATACGCACTTGCCAATTATCATTTTTTTTATTTCTGAAAAAATTGTTTTATGTATATATTTTTCAAATTTTACTTCACCAACTTAGACTATTGTGTTCTGATCCATCACATATAATTCAGATTAAAAAAAATTGAACTAAAGGCTGTAATGTAAAAAAATTGGTAAAAAGCCAAGGGGGGTGAATACTTTTGCAAGGCACTGTAATTGCAGGAAAATCTGGGAGGCAAAAAAGTTTATACTTCCCAGATAGCTTTTCTAAATGCAGGAGTGCAATTGTGAATGAAACTTAAGCGGTATATTTAGTGTGTTTGTGGGTACTTCTGTTTTTACTAAAGTAAATTTACCATAAGCGTTTTTAACACGCAAAACTTTACAAATCTAAATTGCATTCAGGGATAGTATCCACATCCAATTTTATGCTATATGCCAGTAATCTAGAGAAATCTGCTGAAAAGCCTTTGTCTGAGGCTTTTTTTTTTCTCTGGAAAACAAGAATCTAGAAATAACTACAGAGATTGCAAAAAAAAATGCAGAGTTGTGAAAATGAACAAAACGGCTAAACTATTTCTGACTTGAATCTGGTTAGTATGTTGTTTTTTTTTTTTTTTTTTTTTTTTTTTTTTTTTTCATGCCAATTAAAATGGTTTTAATGCAGATTATGGGTAATCCCATGATTATGAAAGATGTCGGCCAAATCAAGACGGGTTTTAAAGCTCTGACCGCTTGCTGTTATGCTTTGCTACTTTTAACAGTTAAGAACTACTTATAGAACATTACATAGAGACAAGAATTTGTGCCAGTTGTGACAGAATAGTGTTTCCCAAACTTTGATCACTCGGCATAGACTGAGAACTACCTGTGCTGTTACTTTGTATACTACACACAACTGCACTGTTTTATCACTGCTATAGCTGGGCCAGTGGCGGTGCGTCCATTAAGGGCGCATGGTCGCCACCCCATCTATGTAAAATGGATAGATTCATGCATTGCATGAATCTATCCATGGCCGCTGTAGACACCCCCTATTCAGGTGTCTGGACCCTTTTCGGACACCGGGTGCCTGAATTCCAGTGGCGGGGGGTGTTTTTGAACCACCTGATTAGAGCCACAGGCTCTATTAGGCTTCAAAAAAGGTGAACCCAGGTGGGTTAGCAAAGCAAATGAATATTTGCTTTGCTAAAACTAAACCGCCTCTCAGCCAATTAGGAGGCGCAGATGTAATACCTGCTACCTGATTGGCTGAAGGCACAGGCCAGTCAGATGGTGAGTGGGGGGGGGGGTCACACAGGCTGCATATGATGGGCACACAGGATTCACATGATAGGCACACAGGCTGCATTTGATGGGCACAGTGAGGCTGCAATTGATGGGAATCTGCTCTACAAACTCTGACTCCTATTGAATCTTCTTTACAGCTACCCCCTTCACTTCAGTAGGAGCACTTTGCTTTTTCAGAAAGTTAGCCTACTCCTCTGTTCAAGAGGACTATGGACCCCATAGATGCAAATGTACCCAGTGTACTAAAGCAGACATGTAGATAAATGCTAAGTTCACATAAGTTTGAACTTTTGTACTTGACAAAAATTCTGTTCTAATTCCGACACCTGGCAGACAGCACAGCCAGATCCCTGACCTTATTATACTCTGCTGTAATTAAAGTATAACTAAAGGCAAACTTTTTTAGTTTTGGCTTGTGTTATGGGGATTAGAACATCAGTCAAGTTTTTATTTGTTTGTGCCATCATTAACCACTTCAACCCCAGAAGGATTTACCCCCTTCCTGACCAGAGCACTTTTTATAATTTGGCACTGCATCGCTTTAACTGCTAATTGTGCGGTCATGCAATGCTGTACCCAAACAAAATTTGCGTCCTTTTGTTCTCACAAATAGAGCTTTCTTTTGATGGTATTTGATCACCTCTGCAGTTTTTATTTTTTGCGCTATTAACGGAAAACGACCGAAAATTTTGAAAAAAAAATATTTTTCTACTTTTTGTTATAAAAAAAATTCAATAAACTCAATTTTTTAGTCATACATTTAGGCCAAAATGTATTCGGCCACATGTCTTTGGTAAAAAAAAATGTCAATAAGCGTATATTTATTGGTTTGCGCAAAAGTTAGTGTCTACAAACAAGGGTAAATTTTTTGGAATTTACACAGCTTTTAGTTTATGACTGCCTATGTCATTTCTTGAGGTGCTGAAATGGCAGGGCAGTACAAACCCCCCCCAAATTACCCCATTTTGGAAAGTAGACACCCCAAGGAAATTGCTGAGAGGCATGTTGAGCCCATTGAATATTCATTTTTTTGTCCCAAGTAATTGAATAATGACAAAAAAAAAAAAAAAATTTACAAAAAGTTGTCACTAAATGATATATTGCTCACACAGGCCATGGGCATATGTGGAATTGCACCCCAAAATACATTCAGCTGCTTCTCCTGAGTATGGGAATACCACATGTGTGGGACTTTTTGGGAGCCTAGCCGCGTACGGGGCCCCGAAAACCAATCACCGCCTTCAGGATTTCTAAGGGCGTAAATTTTTGATTCACTCTTCACTACCTATAACAGTTTCGAAGGCCATAAAATGCCAAGATAGCACAAACCCCCCTAAATGACCCCATTTTGGAAAGTGGACACCCCAAGCTATTTGTTGAGAGGCATGGTGAGTATTAGGCAGCTCTCATTTGTTTTTGAAAATGAAAAAAGACAACAAAATTTTTTTCTTTTTTTTTCTTTTTTCAATTTTCAAAACTTTATGAAAAAAAGTCAGGTCTGCAAAATACTCGCTATACCTCTCAGCAAATAGCTTGGGGTGTCTACTTTCCAAAATAGGGTCATTTGGGGGGGAGGGTTGTGCCACCTGGGTATTCCATGGCCTCCGAAACTGTGATAGGCAGTGAAGAGTGAAATCAAAACTGTACGCCCTTAGAAAGCCTGAAGGCGGTACTTGGTTTTCGGGGTCCCGTACGCGGCTAGGCTCCCAAAAAGTCTCACATGTGGTATCTTCATACTCAGGAGAAGCACCAGAATGTATTTTGGGGTGTAATTTCACATATTCCCATGGCATGTTTGAGCAATATATTATTCAGTGACAATTTTGGGCAAAAAAAAAAAATGTCTTTTTTTCCCGCAACTTGTGTCACAATATAAAATATTCCATGGACTCGACATGCCTCTCAGCAAATAGCTTGGGGAGTCTACTTTCCAAAATGGGGTTATTTGGGGGGGGGGTTGGTTGTCCTGGCATTTTATGCGCAACATTTAGAAGCTTATGTCACACATCACCCACTCTTCTAACCACTTGAAGCCCTTTCTGACCCTTTTTGTTTACATGAAAAAATTATTTTTTTTTGCAAGAAAATTACTTTGAACCCCCAAACATTATATGTTTTTTTTAAAGCAAATGCCCTACAGATTAAAATGGTGGGTGTTTCATTTTTTTTTTCACACAGT